>VYXC01007180.1:409645-461129 GCA_013397175.1 Platysteira castanea
TCACCCAGCAGAAACTGGACCGTTCAATACCTCCTGCTACCAGCACTCAATCTGGGACTTACATCTCTGTTTGTGTGGAAACATTGGCTTGCTCATATATTGAGTCAGATCTACAAAGTCCAATACAACACAATACCGAAACCCATCATGATTTCACCAGTGATGGAACAATCACAGTACCAGTAGATGAAACCTGTGGGCCTTTTTTGTGCTGAAAACAGAAGAAATAATATCTTTTAAAGTAAAGAGAAAAAATTCTGAAAAGCATTTTTCAAACCTTAGATCAATGCGATCAAAAACTCAGCTCCAATTCTGGTTCCAATTCTACTATCCCATTTTTTCTCCCTAAAACCCATAGAATTTAGTCTGGATAAAAGAATCAGCTAAGAAGACAAAATATATTTCTTCAGCTCTACTTGCTTACAACTGGGTAATCTCTGTTGGTTTATGCCACCCAGTGATGGCCAAATTAGATTTCCTATGCAGACATGTTCCCACAGTCTATTCTATATATCTGTTGTGGCTCAGCTTGTCCTGAAGCTTTGCAGAAGTATTTCTCTTTTGCCTGTTCTGTTGTGGGTACAGTTCTTAAATAACACGGCAATACTAATTTCTTGCCTTACTTACGGAGAGCTAAGCCAACACTTAATTGTCACATTTTCAGCTGCATAAGAAAACGTATGATCTGTGTCCAAAATGCAGAAGTCTGTGATCCAGGGAACATCACTGAACATCTTTTATCTTTAAACTATGACATTTAATTTAAAAGATTCCACACACTGCCCACACCCCCCCCCCCCNCCCTGCGCTGCCTTCCCTGGAGCCTCACTCCAAGCAGGGCTCCGCGGTGCCAGGTCCCCGTTTGATCAGCGCTGGTGTCCCAGTGCTCCATGCTGGTAATGCTGGGCTTCCATCAAGCCAGAGTTTTCACTTGCTGAGTGCTGTGCCTCACCCCTCAGCAATCTGCACTGCCTTTCATGTGTAACACCATTTGAACATTTGAATTATTTTTGGAGAAATGAAGTAACTTTTGTAAAACTTGCAGTAATATATTGTAATATATTTTGAAGCACAATATTAACATGTATGAAAACTTGACTCATCTGTTTTACTTTATAGCCTTGCTTTACCATAAGCCACACAATATTTAATTCTAGCAAAATGCTTTACTGAAGCAAATTCTGTTATCATAACGATATGCCAGCCTCAGGTAACTGAAAAACCCAACCACTCTGACACCTGCAGGCCACTGGATAAAGTTCAGACATTATGTCCTGAACTTAGGCTTCAGAAAATAGTAAATGGTTGGGGTTTCAATTTCAATTATACAAATTAACTTCACTCAGCTTTCAAACATCACATCCTGACACCTGTAGAGGTACAGACTTTTTGCATCCCTTGTTTCCTTTTTCACAATCTCTTTCCATGCTTATTTTTCCTTCCTGATTCCCACTTACAGTTTCCTGCTGGGCCCTTCCTCCTACATACCTAACCCTTCCTCTTTCCTGTCCAGGAAATAGTTGCAAAAAACCAGCAATTCAAGCCTCTGTGGGTTTCAGGCCTGAAGTGGAGGCAGAGCTTGGGAAGAATTTGTTTCCCTGCTGTAACTACTGTCATGACATGGGTGCTGCTCACTTTTACTTTGCACTGGGAGGAGGGCTTGGCAAAGGATGCTTGCAAGTTTCTGTGTCATGACGCTTCCCCCAGCTGCACCCTTCCAAAGCAGGTGTTGGAAATAATGAAGAGACCAAAGTGCATAATTGAACAGCTCTGTCACTGAATAGCTTTTTGCCTATGATGAAAACTTCTCATATAAAAATGGATACCACTTTTACAATACAAGCTGATTTGTTTGAAATCACAAGAAACTGAGGAATGTTTTCATCAAAGTGGAAACAAGTAAGTGCAACCAAATAACAAACAAAATATATATTTTTTAAAAATTTCAAGTCTGTATATATTTAATGCTTTCATCACCCTGTTTATGAGTATATAGGCACCTTCCAATTTTGACCCACAATGAACCCAAAGGATGTGGAAGTGTTTTATAATTTTTCAATCAAATGTCTAAGCAACCTTATCAGCTTACGAGGGTGGTAAGTATTGAAACCCCACCCCGCTCCTTCCCCTCCAAAATTATTAAGTGGCCTTGCTAGAGTTGTTCACTTCTTCACTGACGGAGAAAATACTGAAATCTGTGAACTCCGAATTTCAGAGAATTGCTCTGTTCACCAGTAGAAACATCCAGGGAGTTGAATAGTGTCTTATTACTTCAAGGAGGTTTCTTTAACTACAGCATCCTGACTTTACATGCTGCTTCTTGCCCCAGGCCACATTAAAAGTGATTTTGAAGGGTCTCTTCAATCTGCTGCTATTTTAATAATAATTTATAGTAAATCCCTGTATTTTTCTTGTTCACTCTAGTGCTTTCTTCCTTCTCCTACTCTCCTCCTCCCCCCATTAAAAATAGCTAATCAAACAGAATCCAAATTACAACATAAGGAGAGCTAGATAGGGGAATACTGCTGCAATCCAGCACAGACTTTCAAAATTGTTTGTTGTCCATGCAAAAATCTTATCCACTACTTTTGTCTAACAGTGTTAAAAGTATTGCCACAGGTATGATTTTTCTATTTTGCGCAGAGCTGCTCTGTTTGTTCTAATTCAAGACTGGTCCATGAAAATGATGAGCCTTGTGGGAAGCTCCTATTGGGTCATGAAAAGAATGAAAAGACTTTAGTATATAACTTTCATTTATACTCAAAAATTTTCAAGAATTATAAAAATTAAACAAATCTAACAGATTAGGAGATTTAAAGAATTTTAAAAAAATATTTTGTAGTCATTATAATTTCCTCTGAAGTTCACTGAATAGTTAAAACCTGTGTACAACTGTCTCTTAACTTCTGAAACAATTGCATTCTGGTTACTTGATATTCCTCCAATACAAGTGAAAGAGATGGAGACCCCATCTTTTTCTCTTAAACTAGGTAGGTTTTTCCAAAAAGGAGTAAACACAAGAAACAAACACAACTCAGACTGATCTTCAGATTCCAGATGGCACATGAAGTACTGTCGGCTGGTAAGAAAATCCAGATGGAAATCCAACCTGTGAGACAGCAAGAAAATCTGAAAAACTTCCCAAACCAAAAAACCCAAAGCCATGTTTACTAACAGCAAGTTCAGTTTCTTTGCCTTCTGAATACAGGAAAATGTGAGCTCTGATGTTCATTTTCTACAAATGACTGCCATTTCCCTAGTTGGCATTTATTTCCTCTATCTACCTGTTTTTTACCAAGAAAACTCAGCTTTCCTTTTCAGTATTTCTTATATCCTTCTGTATCCATAGTATTTTGGAGGGGTGGATAGTTTTGTAAGGGGGAAACAAAGTTCTTCGCATGTGAGAACTGTGTTATGAACTTTTCTGGCTAAAACTGCCAGCACAAGTGCCAATGTGAGGTGAACTGAGGGAGAGATTTTACAGTGTTTGTGGGAAATCCACTTCTGGACAGGCATTCACTAAAGCAGATACATAACTGCTTCCCCATGGATCCCACTGGGCAGCACAAGGCTCAGACGGATTAGGAAAGACAGCCTAAAAGCGAGATAGTCGCATGTGCCACCACCAGCTCCCTGGTTCAGATTCTCCTTCCCCCTCCAGCTATCAGTGGATAATAATATATCTTTACTTAACTATATAATTGATATCAGTCTAAGTTTTTCAATTTATCAAGCTCTTATTATTATTCCTTTCCTGAAATTAATTTTTTATTTCCTGACCTTTAAATAATTCATAAATTTGATTAGCTTACTGCCTGCTTTCAGTTCTCCCATTCAGGCCTTTATCTCAAGCTCAAGAGTTGCTAGCTGGGGTTTTCTAGGCCCAAGTCAAAACTCAATAGCCCAAGGTGGTTTCAGTCACTACTGATGTTTCATATTTTGACCAGTTGCACTTTTCCATTAAGTAACTTGACTATTCCTTGATCTTTACATACCTCCAAAGACTGTTTCATGTTAATGCTAAAACTTCCTGAGCAAACAATATGGTATGTGCAATCTTCCGTCAGTGCCCAATCAGCTAAAAGGGATTAGCTGAATAGCTGAATATAGTTGTGGGAACAATATGGTCCAATAAATCGCAATTGCACCTCTTTTGTTTATAGCTCATACGCTACTCATTTCCTGCTCAAAGACGTGGAGGAAGACCGTTATGATTGCACTGTGATAGTAAAGTCTGTCTTTTCTAGTCCCCCGTTCCCCAAGCCCATATGGAACTGGGCTGTGGACTTAATGGATAGCTGGGACTGAAAGAGCACCAGGAACTCAGGATGTCTCCAGAGCTAGCAGCAGTCACTCCTCCATGTGTTACTGTCGGTGGTTTCTCCCCCAGCATGTTTTAGACATATTCAGAGGTTCTTACTTCTCACACTCTCTTCTCCATCTCAGAATTACTGAAGCTGGCCATTCTAGTTCTACATGTTTTGTATGAACCACCTACTTCATATGACAAGATATTTAGATTTTTTAGTGGTCATATTGTGATGAACTGTCAGAGGAACTACTTGGAGACTGGTTTTGCTGGTTTTGTTGACTTTACCTGAAAATTTGAACAGAGAGCTAAAAGATTTACTCTCTTTCCCCCGCCACTTTACAACTGATTCTTAGTCAGAAATTTGTAGGTATGTAGTATTTATGGACATTACTGACAATAAGTACCATCACTGAATAATGTATTCATAATCCCAGAAGTGAGGATATAATCTATCCTCACTTTTGAGTTGAAGACGAGATCACATACGAACAGAACACTAACATGTACTCCAGATCACATTTTCCATTGAAAAATGATATGAATACAGAAATTATGGATAAAAAATGTAAATATATATGACACGCACTGTTTTAGAACAAGGCATTTAGCAGTATTTTGAAATAAAAATCAGTGTAGACCCACTGGATAAATAGGCTGCCAGCTGATGAGGTGGATTCAGACATTGTATCTGGTTGGCCTTAATGGCATGCTTCACAAATAAAATAAAATAAATTAATTAAATAGATAAAAATAATTTTTCTAAAAAAAAGTAAATTAGGAATGTTAGAGTAGCATACATTTTTGTACATTTCTCAGATACCAGGATGATTTCCAGGAGAGTGGCTCAAATCAACATGCTTTTCCATGATCAGCACTTTTGCTGAACCCAAACTTGCTTATAATGTAGCAATATAAAACACCAAAATATAAACAAAATCACAAAACAACCCTTCTGTTTTGTTAAAATAATACTGATTAAAAAAGAGTGTGCTCTAAGCCATAGAGTTAAATTGCAGTTTATATGTAGCATAACAATTTTAGAACATGCTTATCTTATTTGAGAAAAGTACAAACATTGTAGCACTCTAACATGAGTACAGTGGCTGATTTAGCTTAGAACAATGTGGAAAATATAAATAACAGCNCCACTTTACAACTGATTCTTAGTCAGAAATTTGTAGGTATGTAGTATTTATGGACATTACTGACAATAAGTACCATCACTGAATAATGTATTCATAATCCCAGAAGTGAGGATATAATCTATCCTCACTTTTGAGTTGAAGACGAGATCACATACGAACAGAACACTAACATGTACTCCAGATCACATTTTCCATTGAAAAATGATATGAATACAGAAATTATGGATAAAAAATGTAAATATATATGACACGCACTGTTTTAGAACAAGGCATTTAGCAGTATTTTGAAATAAAAATCAGTGTAGACCCACTGGATAAATAGGCTGCCAGCTGATGAGGTGGATTCAGACATTGTATCTGGTTGGCCTTAATGGCATGCTTCACAAATAAAATAAAATAAATTAATTAAATAGATAAAAATAATTTTTCTAAAAAAAAGTAAATTAGGAATGTTAGAGTAGCATACATTTTTGTACATTTCTCAGATACCAGGATGATTTCCAGGAGAGTGGCTCAAATCAACATGCTTTTCCATGATCAGCACTTTTGCTGAACCCAAACTTGCTTATAATGTAGCAATATAAAACACCAAAATATAAACAAAATCACAAAACAACCCTTCTGTTTTGTTAAAATAATACTGATTAAAAAAGAGTGTGCTCTAAGCCATAGAGTTAAATTGCAGTTTATATGTAGCATAACAATTTTAGAACATGCTTATCTTATTTGAGAAAAGTACAAACATTGTAGCACTCTAACATGAGTACAGTGGCTGATTTAGCTTAGAACAATGTGGAAAATATAAATAACAGCAAATGTTTAAATAGTGAAAAAGTGTGATTATACTAGTAAAACCTTCTGGGTGTCCACAGGGTCATTTTGGTTGTGTAACATCATCACCAACCATTGCTAATGCTCCCAGTCTATTCCACAGGTAACATTTTTGAGACAACTGAGTGTCAGACAGACAGGACATACTGTACACATTGTGTGCTCGAAGAGTGGCAGATACTAATTCCCTGCATCATCTGCCTTGCAGGAAGGAGAAAGTAGGTGCTGCTTTTCATTTTGACTTTTCATCATTTTTGCTGCAACTCCGAGTTTCCTTGACACAGGTAAAAAAACAGTATGTATATATTTAAAGCTGGAGTTGAAGCTGCCAGAAATTTTGCTTTCCCTGAGCTTCAGAAGTAAATACTCTGCATCTTTTTGCATGGTTTAAATGTTGTGCATCTGAATAACACACAAGACTATTCTCAAATCCTCATGCAAGGGTGTGCAGCCTGCCACCCTATTTTCATACTTAAATACCATGCTTCATTCAAAGACCCTTCAGTTTCTTAAGTTTCCGGGTTCTAAACTGTAATCAGCCCCTCATTAAAAAAAAATAACAAGAACACTTTATTCAGCCAATTGCCACGTTTGTTGCACCATGGTAGTTACTTAGTACAATATCAATAAATGGCCACTTGTAGAGAGACAGACAGAATTCTGCTTGTAGAAGGAAATCATAGTTTAATGGTACAAACCTTTATCCCTCTAATATGTTTTCAGAGCAAGATGAAGTTTTATATCCCCAACCATTATGCCTTTGTAATTAAAGAATTTTTAAAAATAAAAGGGAAAAGGATAAAAATGAGGGAATTGGGTGGAAAGTGAAACATAGTGCTAAATTTTGCAATTAAAAGTATTTGCTTACTTCCTTGCATGCCATGCTGCCTCTGAAAACCAAGTAGAGGAGTAAAGATAAAAAGGAAGTTTAATCTGTATCCACAATAACGATTCTGCACTAGCCAGGAAGAAGAAATGAACATGAAACCGCTGAAATATCTGCCATGGGATATGTATACATCTATCCATCTGCAACTATTCTAAATTAGGGGCATTATTTGTCATATTGATACATTTACTACTTTTAACCAACTCAGGAAAAATAAACATTTTTTTTTCATTCAAACTTCATTAATACTGAACAAGTAATAAATAAATTTTGAAAATACTGCCCTTTCCTAAGATGGTACATAGAATAAAATGAAATATCCTAAAAAGAGCTTTAATGGAAGTCATCTGTCACTGGAAAAGGTACTGACTTCCAAATGCTGCCAAGACTCACACATAGTCAAGTAGGAATGATGAACATCAGCTGCATGACAGTATTTGCAAAAGATAACACTGTTTGTGATTCTTAGTTTGGTCATCTACTGCATCATTTCTCATGACCACCTCTCTCATTTGGTGGTAATGCAATGAGTGGCACCAAAAGATTTAATCTAAACAGAAAACCAGCATTTTCCTTACCACCCAGCCAATGAATCCCGAGGAGTTAATATATTTAATACTGGCTCTTTTCCTATTTGCATTACTGTGAGCACAGTCTTGCCTTCTGCAAGCAATAAATAAATGCAGCAATATTCTAATGATGGATCTAATTATTAGACCCAAAGAACTGCATCACAGGGTGTAGCTTAAAGGTGGCACTGAGAAGGTAACAGAGAAAACTCATTGGACTAGATCCTCATGAAGGACAGGAGCTGAAAAGTCTAACCCTCAATTATTAGACATGATGCTCAATATGAAGTTAGATAAAAAGTATTTAAGTCTAAAATGAAACCAAGGGATGAGAAAAAAAGAAGTGACTTTTTGTGTTCCAGGTATACCTCCAAATTCATACTGGATACCTGGAAGGAGATTCCTGTCACTAAGCTGGTAAAAAGGACACATTTGTAATGTTCTTTATATGCAAGATTATTTAGCATTACAGATATCCAGTTAAATGATTGCAAAGGGATGTCAGAAGCATGTTCTGAAACTGACACCCCAATATTAGCTGAAAAAATATTTTTGCAACCATTCTCTAAGTTGAAGAAGTTCCTCTATCTGGAGCCATTTATTGAGTAAACACACATGATCTAATAGGACATCATCTGATCAAAGTTGGATACCTGACTTTGGAGTATGAGAATCATAAACTTGCTTACGGTCTATCTGGTCTGCAAACACTTCCCCATAGATCATCCAGTAAGGCATGTAAAAAATGTTTTTCGCCAGCTTCCACGAAGGCTCCTCATTGGGGAAGAGAATTGCCTGTCTTGCCACACCAAAGCTCATCAGAACCACCAACATGATGATGACAAAGTACATCATGTCTATCATCTGAATGTAATGACAGGAAAAGGGAGAGAAAGAGAGAGAGAGAAAGGACAAGAATTAGAGGAACTTATTTGTCCATATTCTAATTATTATGTGCTGCAAAAAAAAAAAAATCTGTGAATCTTAGAAACAGAATTTTCAAAACAAATTTTGAAAAGCCATTCTCGTTTACACATAAAAAAAATATTTTTCAAAGAAGTGAAGTGGTATTATTGCGTCCTTGGTTTTACCCAGTGTCATTTTTAAGAACAATTCAAATGTTATGAATAGGCTTGAAAATACAAAGTACCATCTGTTCACACCAGTTGCCTCCACAAGAATATAAGTTCACTGGAATCAGCAGCCTGGCCTGAGCAAGGGTCGTGAGATGATGTATTGTTTATAGGCACCACGTGGCAACTGTACCTAAGCAAAAGGACTGACATGGATAATTTTACTCACTGGTACTCATTGTCTTGGAGCAAAGGGAGCTGTAACTAACATACGGAGGAACGGGTGGCAGAACAGCCTGTTACTGCAACATAAGGGACACCATGGTGGTAACCAGTGAGAAAGGAAAGCTGTGATACTGGCTGGGCTAAAAATCTGCTTGGTGGGGGAGTCTGACAAATGCCACATTAAAAAAACCCAATCAGATAACAGACAGTGAACTCCTCCACTGTTGAGGGCCTCATTAGCATATGCCCAAGATTAACTAGTGGTTGCAAACAGTACCCACCCATTCAAAATGTTCCTGAAAAAATTAGGACGGCAATTCTACGAGATGCTGAGTAGAATCTGAAGATTAGAGGAAGCCCTGTTCTAGAAAAGGCCCTCAAGGGAGCAGAACAATGGGCTTCAGGCAGGTCCAGCAGAGATGCCTTATAACCCAAACTGAATGTGAAAAAAACTGGGAGTCCTGTAAAGTCGCTGGTAAGATCCCTTTAAAACTTTTACTTACTGTTACAACTGAGCTGTTTTTTACAGTTCTGGACATAACTTTTGTCTCTAGCCAAAACTCAACTTAAAAATCCTCTAAACCTTATGAGATTTATTCCCTCCAGTCTCTGCCTTTTCTGTCTCAGCTGAATTCAGCCTTCCTTTCAAGAGAGGCATGAAACCAACCTGCACCTCATCTGGTGGCCTTATGGCTCCATGGGGGACCTCCTGCAGCCCACAGGCAGGGCTGCTCATGACAAGAGCTGCTGGAAGAGGGACCTACTTGCAGCAGATGGATCTGGCACTGCTGCAGGGGTTCTTCAATTTTAAAGCAACCTGAGGTCAAAGCAACACTGGGAAAGTATGTAACAGAGAAAAGAGGTAGCAAAGGGAAAAAGGTATGCTCATGTTTAGAGAGAGAGGCTGTAGGAGAAAGGCACCAACAGAGCAGGGGTCAGAGACAATCAGGCAGAGGGAAAGAAGGAACCGAGAACAAGTGAAAAAAAGCAGGAGAAAACAAAAGTCTTGAGGTCCATAAAAATGCAGTAAAGAAAGAAAAAAAAAACTTGGGGACATGAGAGAGGAAAATAAATGATTTAAGTAATTAAAACCCAGCAAAGTCAATCATCAATATTCCTATTTAATTCAGGGCATTAATTTCTCAAAAAAATATCCCTTCATGAAGAGGAATTCCAGATCATTGTACTTCAGAAAGCATCCTGAAATGGGAAAGCTGCATAATCATATTTAGTTCTTACTGCTTTCAGGGAACAAACCTTGAGGTGAAACCTGATTCCTCCTTTCTTGCCTGATCAAACTTTGTTTCAGATAGCAATACATAACTTGATATGATGTAATGTAATAACTATTTTAAAATATCACACAAATAAGTAAACATAATGAGTATTTTGAGGCAATTTAAGGCAATTTCTTAAATGTTTCAAGAGTTTTTGACCAGGAATCACACAGGTTTGACCCCATTTTGCAAGAAATAAAATTTACAGTGCTGTTCTCTATTCAAGATGCATATTAGCTTTTCCCTCCTTCTTTAGTTGAGTATCTTCTAAACTGTCAGTAACTTGTCTGAAACACAATGAAATATATGGGCAAGTTTTCACCAACTTTAATGAGCATTGTATCAAGTCCTTTGGCCTGTGGTGTCAAATTACAATTGCTATTTTAGCAAGGCAATGGCCATTTCAATCATTCTGAAGAATTCATCAGTCACCTGTTTAAAAAAGTGATTAAACACAATATTTTTGGTACAATTTTATGAAGAAGTTGGCTGTATTTCAACTTCTGTATTTGCAGAAAGGGTAAGAAAATGTAGATATTTCCACATGCTAAAGAACTGATATACCTCTGACTCTCTTGACATTCCACAGTCATTTCATTTCATTCCTGAATAGAAGGAAATTAAATCTATCACTGTGCAGAAATCAGACAAGCACAAGCATATTCTGTTACTGAAATCAGTAGATAATAATAAGCTTGGCCATTGAGTTTCCTCCTTGTATCTTCATCTTTGCTTTAACCTATTGCTTTTAAACCACTCAAGCCCATTCCTGCTTCTTGCTTAACTTCACTTGCTTATTTGTTCAGAGTGGCCAGAGGTAAAACTTATTACAGCTATTTGGTTGACTGCAGTGTAGAGGCAGGTGAAGAGAAAGTTCCTCAACACTGGAAAGACAGAAAAAGCCATCCTTTTCCTCCTG
Source organism: Platysteira castanea (assembly GCA_013397175.1). Classification (NCBI taxonomy): domain Eukaryota; kingdom Metazoa; phylum Chordata; class Aves; order Passeriformes; genus Platysteira; species Platysteira castanea. The sequence goes on from VYXC01007180.1 coordinate 420,886, forward strand.
AGTCTAAAACTTATGATACAAGCTCAAGAAGAAGGTCTCAGGCATTAAATACAATCTGCTGAGGATCTCAGTATTTGTGATGTGCTTACTCTATCAAAATATGTACAACCAGCTTGATGTCCTGCATAGTGCTGAACTGAACTTTCAACACCACTTGGAAGACAGAACGCTAGGAGGTAGAGAGACATGATTTAAACAAAAGTACACACGAGAGCCCATGGTGCAGCCTGGAGTCAGCAGGTGCAGCTCCCAGGAGTGCATGAGTTGGACACTGAATGAGAGAGTAAGCTGGTCAGAAAACAGATGTGAGAGGCTGATCTGTCTAACTCAAACCAGTTGTGCACTGCATGTGCGGGCAAAGGGGATGTGTCAGAGTGGTGAAAAGTGCATGGAGAGTTGGACAAACTGTGAAAACCAAGTAACAGGAAGATAACAAAATGGAAGAACTTGTCTCCTTTAATAGTCTTCCAGAGCTTCATAAAAATTTGGCAGCTAAATTCAACACCTTTTGATGCAGGTGCTGAACCTACATAGGCTAGTGATTTTCCTGCATTTGTTTTCCACAGAAAGTGGAGGGAGGTTTGATTTGCTGTACACATGTGAAAGTGATGAAGGAATGAAAATGCTATTAATTTCAACCACTTCCTTTCTGTGTTCACCCCAGCAGAAAAATCAACCACTCTTTATACTACTGGTGGAGCTGGGCTCCTATCAGCCACCTGTAACACTGACTACTAGAAGTTTGTTACTCATGGCCACTCTATTACCGAACTGTTGCTCACACTGCCTATGTTAGCACTGCAGTTCTGAAACTTTTAGTGCATGTAGCTGTGAAAAATAAAGCAGAGTAGAAGGGTAGTTGTTTTTCCAGAAGTTTTACCCACTGTATATTGTGTAAGCCCCAGTGACTACCAGATCAACTGGCAGAAAGACAGTCCAAGTGCAGCAGGAAAGAAGCCTCCTAAGGCAGTGTTTCCCCTTTGATCTGTATTCCTTTCTCTGGTCCTGCTGGTTTTTTGCAGTGACCTCCAACAAGAACTGTTGAGTATTTTCACTCTGGAGCTCTGCAAAACCTTACATCAACATCCTATAGGCTTTCTTGAAGGAAGGGCACTTCAAAATCCTTTTTTTTTTCAGGACATAACAACTCAACTATCTCATTCTTTCATGTTTTCCCTCAATCTCTCTCTCCTTCTCTCTCTTTTTTTTTTTTCACTAAGCTGTTCTTTCTTTGTCAAACCCACCACTGTGGGCTTGCAGCAGAAACCTGGTAAATTGAGGGGATAAGACAATGGTTCTCTGGTCACCTGTTATGTAGGGAGTGTAACTGGGTGTATAGTTTCCATTTCAGTGTTATACCTGCTCACTGAGCCTGTTGTGACTAATGTAATATCAAGGGGATATTGTAGTCCATGCACCCATATATGTCCCCTTTTCTTATGATGGTGAGGATGGATGAATCTTTTCTTTAAGGGCCATTGTAAGACAATTACAACAGTCAGTCTCTTCGGACTTGATGATTACTGCCACATAGCAAACAGTAGTAGTATTCCATTTAGAAGAGTTAATATTCAGTTTACCTTCTTTTACTTAAAGCCAGCTTCATGGGGGTTAATCTATTTGGAAAGCCCCAGCTCTTAAACCCCAAAATGCATGAAACAGACAAAATTTAAGCAAGAAAAATGTGATAACTGCATGTGAAATGTGTATTAGCTGTGTGTGCAGGTATCCAAATATCAGGGATGTGTGCATGTGCATCTGTAAATTCAGCCATTTCCTTTAACTCAAACAAACAAAATGCTGCTTAATTGAAACATTTCTATTGAAACATAAAAATTAAAGATTGAAAAATTGAAAGTTATGCATGTGAAAGCAAATGTCTCTTGATTACTCCTGCATGCATTTACTACTACACAAGCTATTCATATTCCTGCTATGTTGTGTACAATTAATGTGCCCAGGGCACACTTATGAAAACGGATTTCTCATCTCACAAGGACATACCTGAATTTAAAAGTTGGAAGGGCATATGGATATGAGTCAAACTATAGAAGGGTCAGTCTTAATCATAACCATTATAGTTTTGAACACACCATGACTATTACAACACGCTGAGAATCTCAGGACACTAAATATCTGAACAATTTTTTTTTTAACCTTAACAAACCACCTTCCTTTATAATTACCAAACCTCCTTTCTGTAAATGAGGTGCAGAGGGGTGTAGGGTGGCTCTGCTGTTGAAGAGTGATCTCAGAGAAAGACAAACAATACATCATCTAATAGAACAGGAAGAATCTAATCCTCGGTTCTGGGGGTCTCGATTCTGGAGGTTTTGATTCAAGAAGGCACTGATTTCTAACTTACAGGAAAACACTAATGTGTAAAAAAAATCCAGGTAGATCTGCAGCAATGTCATTGGCTAAGGACACTGAGCCAAGAACATGCTGTCAGACACAGAAGGGGCTTCCCAGATCCTCTCACCATTTTCCCGATCATCATGACGTAGGGCCCCAGGTACTTGTTCACGCCGAAGATGTCCAGCAGCCGGATGTACCAGTAGATGATGTTGACGCAGTAGATCACGCGCCCGTCACTCCGGAGAGGCAGGTCTTGCAGGCGGAGAACCATCCCAACAGAGAACAGCAGGATAGCTATGAGGTCGGTAACATTCCAGTACTCCTGGAGCCAAACTTTGACTTTTTGCAGCAGTTTCCCAGGCTCTGACATGAGGATCTGAAGGACAGAGGAAATTGAGAAGAAAGGAGCTGAGTTGTCTTAATTTAAACTTGAAGAAATCTGTAGTAAACAGATAGATATAAGCCACACAGGCCAAAAGAAAAGCTGATAGACTCCCATCAACCAAATATCTAAGGTACCCTCTGGGTTTTTTTTCAGAAATCTTCCCTTTCAACCATTCTTAACATGTATCTATGTGCGAGATACTTTAAAGGACAAAGCGATCACTCAGTCTAAAACCCTCATGAAATCAGAAGAATTATATGCATGTATTTCTGTTTTTCAAATGTATTAACCCTACTTAGAGTTTTGGAACAGAGGCCAAAATATAGAAAGGTTTTTTTAATCAGAAAATTTACATTTAAAGAAGCTTTTAAGAAAATGGCATTAAAATGTGTAAAAAATGACCAAGTCTAGTCCTCCAGAGCACTGGCCTCAGAATGTACAAACATAACTGTAACAGATAACAGATTCAGCCCAGGGGTACAAAAGTGCTGTTCAGCTGAGGTCAATGGGACTCGCATTCACTCACATTAGGGCTGAATTGGGCCTCTGGTGTCACTGTGGAATAAATACACATTTGGCTCAGTGAGAGGGGACAGCCTTAGCTGCAGGTGGGAGAGACCACAACAGGCAGGGTTAACAGAGCCACTTTGTTCACTGTATAAACTGAGTGCTGCCTTAAATGCTCTGCCTCTGCTCTAGATGTCTGCTTTACAAATTAACAAAAATTTTCAAGAGCCGCATTTCAAGGAATTTAGCTGACATTTAAGACATGTCGGAAGATCACCCCATACTTGTGAATGCTATTTAATGGGCATAACACTGAAATTTGGACATAGAAATTTTATGGGAGAAGAAAGAAGGAAAGAAAATAGGGAAGAAGGAGAGAAGGAAAGAAGGAAAGAAAGAAGGAAAGGAGAGAAAGAGAGGTAGAGAGAAACAGAAGGAAAGTGACAGAGAGAGAGAAAGAAAGAAAAAATGAAAGGAAGAAAGAGAAGAAGAAGAAGGAGAAGAAGAAGGAGAAGAAGAAGAAGAAGAAAGAAATTGTTCATTTTAAAATTAAAGAGGATAGATCTTTTTACTGTTTTTCTTTAACAATCCACACGTCTGCGTTTCTGAAAAAAATGGCAATTTTATGATATGCTGATTCATGAAAATTCAGCCTGAGAAAAATAATAAAAACAGATATTAAAATGAAAAAAAAAACCCCATGCTTATCCTTTTTTAAACTGTCTTTCTTGTTTGGAGTGACTTTACCTCTCTCATCTTCTCTATTCCCAGAGTAAAAATGTACGAGATGACAATCCACTCCTGAATAGATGGCCAGCGATCCATCTTCACCAACACGATGTAGTTGAACAGCATCAAGTAGCCTATGTAGGCCAGCTGTAAAGAAAAAAAATAATATCAATAGCCACTACTTACACAACTGAGTTAGTTTCTTGGATATGATTTGCTATTCCTGATTCTACTGTAACCAGAGTTTCACAGACAAAAGAACAATAAGACTGTCCTGGGTTGTCTGAAAAAACTCACATTAGGTCACATACTGTATGGAATCTGCAAAATACATGCTAATATGTCCAGCTTTATCTGTCTCCTCAAAAAAACTTCATTAATGCAGTTCCCTTGGATCATCCCACAGTGATGGCAATTCTAATACCGCTGTGTCAACTACCCAGTTAAGTAATTTATGTGAAGATTTCTCCCTCATCTGCTTCTAAAAGTCTTTAGTCCTCTAACACCTCTCCTTTGTGTTATTTTCCCTCATTCACCTAACCTGGGCTGAGTCTGGCATTCCGAGTCCAGAGGATTTTAGGCATTACTAGAGGTTTTCCTACCCAGTGTAGTACTGACCTACCCTATAGGATGTTTCCTGCCCAAAACACTGCTAATCCTACTCATACTGCTGAAGCATGGAGCCAGGCATAGCCGTGCATTCATTTGCCTTACAGTTTTTGCAAATTTTTAAGTGTGAATGTTTTTCCTTTCCTTCCTCATATATTCACCTTCCAGCTTAATTTTTGATCCAGAAGAAGGTGTGAATTAAGTTTTTAATTTCTTTTTCTTTTTTTCTGCATGCTGAATGTAATTAAATGGTCTGTCAAAAAAGACAAGTCAGGCAAATTGCATCATCAAGTTCATAAAGCTCAGAGAAACCCCAGTGTCACTCTGGAGCACGGGCTGTAGCAGGGGTGTGGCCGGGGTTTGTGGAGGCCAGAATCCACCGGCCTGTCTACTTGGCCTTTCAAACAGCGGCTCTACAAAATAAAATGCTCTTAAGGCTAAATATAAGTCAGAGAAAGGATGACTCAGTTCTGTGCATGAACATTTAGTCATTGTGACAGAAAGCTGTATCATATACACCTATATTTGAATTCAGTTTTTTCTCTCAACTGTGTGTTACTTACGACTATTGTGTACATGGGATCACATGTAAGCTGAAACAACCACAGAGGGCCTTGAGACTTTTGGGTAAGATTATTTCAATGTTCTGCACATCACAGAATAGAGTTTATAGTCCTACTGTATTTGTTAGAGAACGTCACGTCTACTCTGTGTAAAAGCCACAGGGTTCTGGCTTCTGTTCCAGCTGCCGGTTGAGGACGCTCAGGAGAATTCTTTCTATTGGCCATAACTATCAGTACAGAGGAACCAGACAGCTGAAGCACTACTTCTTGTATGCATAAAACAGAGGAGGAAATGATCTCATTTGTCTTTCAGTTTGTGAGGAATGATGGATTGCAATGCTCAGGTCTGGAGACTGGTCTTCCCTTGCCACTCCTAAAGGAAACAGAGAGCAATGTTGACACAGGCCATCACTTAGGGTGACACTAGAGTCAGCAGAACCTCTGTCTGGGCAGGCAGAATGGGATGTACACCTCTCTAGTGGAAATAACATCTTCTAATACAGAGCAAAAAGCTGGGTGATACTGTTACTTAACACTCCTCCTTTTAGAGCTTATTGATTACTATTAATCAGGAAATCTACTTTGATCTGCTTCAGCAGCCTTTGGTGAGTACTTGCAGTTAGTTTGGCAAAAGAATAAAGACACTGAGGTTAAAAAGGTGACAGAAACTGCAAGAATCTAACTGTAACTAGGGGGGTTTGCTTCTTCCTTTTCTTCCTTTTTTCTTTTTGCTTTCTTCCTTTTGAAATGCTGGCATTTTTTGGCTTTGGTTTTGGCGGGTTTCTTTATGTCAATTCAAACTTACTCAAAACTGCAAAACATTTTTGCTTGACAAAAGAGAAAAGAATCTTGATTCATGAGTAAAATTATACTGAAATGTCTCCACTTTAACCCAAGAAACAAGCCCTTTGGATTATGAATGACACTCTCTTTCTCCCTCCCCAGACTCATAACTTGCTCTTTCCTTCCAGGAGGCTACACTGATCCAACACTGTGGTCAAACCTTAGTGTGGCTGTTCATGCTGATACTCGAGATTCTTTAAAAGTTCTGCCACAGAAGTAGTTGAGCCCCATTTTTTCTTGTTTTACCTGGCTTGAAAAAGAGTTAGGAGATGCCATTGTCACCACTGAGGGCAATACCTGAAGAAACAAAAGAAAGGAATGCCTGCTAGGAAGTTTCAAGGGTGGATTTTGCACCCAGCCTGTCTATGGATGCAGTCCCATTCTATAGAAAATACTGGGATATTCACTGTAGTAGCGGACAAACATGGAAATTGTACCAACAGGTTAATGCTTCAAGAAGGAGATCACCCTCCTCTTTCCTGATTGATTGCAATAATTAAATGATCATAAACTAAAGTGGTCCCAAAATGCAAAACTTAGGGCAAAGCTCCTTTGCTGTTTAGAAGATGACTCTTACTAGGAGCTCAATTCCTCTGCAGCTTTCCTCTTCAGAAGAGGTGGAAATGTGACCTTTTACTTCCTGCTAATCTCTCAGTTAACGCTAGTAGTAGTCATGCCTAAAGATTTTGCTTTTTATGTATTTTTCATATATTCACAGCTTTGTAGACTACTATTACATAGTTATATAGCTCCCAGTATTTTTGCTACCCTTTCTCTTAGATTTTAGAGTAATAAATTAATCTTCTAACACATTCCTGAAATACTCTTTAGTCTTATTCTTAAGAAGAAGCCTGACAAGAGCATTCTGTTTTCCAATCTGAGAATCTGAGGATACACAATATCAAATGGGGCAAAGAAGCTCTGGACCAACTCCAATGGGGTGGTACCCAGGGAAAATTATCTAAACAACCACTCTTTGAATTGGACAATATTTGTTAGTTATGCTAATTTGTAAAACCTATAAAAATTGTAGAACTCTGATGCCATGTTGTGCATATGACCACCAGGACATCTGGAAGCTTCCAGTAAAGGTCTGCTTTTTATTTTACTATTTTAACACTATTGCAAGAGTTTTTGTCTTTTGATATTAGGCAACAGTAGGAGTAGTCACCAGTAGGGGAAGATCATCCTCTTCTGCTCAAGCAATCTGTGCAATGAAATGCTTGTGTCATGGTTTCCAGTGCAACAGCCGTGAAACAGAACAGAGTAGTTGACTTCTGAAACTGCTGTGTGTCTAGAAAGTGGTGGGTGGCTTGTCTGTTGGTTTGTTTATGTTGGTTTTTGGGCTTTTTTGTTTGGTTTGTTTTGGGATTTTTTTTTGAGAAAAAGATGTCTAGTGTCTGCTGAGCCAAATGTTACTTACTCAAACATCTCATCTAACTCACTCTTGTGTATTTGAAGAATGAAGATGAATACAGCTATATAGTAATAGAGATAGGTAAATGTAGAATAATCTAATTGCTTTAAATGTTATACAATAGCCATAGGACCTTTTACATGCATTTTGGACTGCAGAATGTAAAATCTGAATGACTTTGAAGTTGTTCAAAAATTTTGAAATCCATGAATAACATTTGTGCCTGTGTATTTGTAAAATTGTGATAGGCTGTGCAATTTTAACCCTTCTCTGAAACTTGTTTTGCATTTAGTTTCCAGGAGTTCTTAATATACACAATAGGTCAAGCATGACAGTCAGAATCCAGCTTAACTTGCTCTCCAAGTTCAGTGTATCCAAGATCCATGACCTTGATTGAGACCTGCCATAGGACATAAAACTGTAGGAACAACTCTAAATGGAAATGTAATATTGATTTCTCTCTCCCATTTCAAAATTGAATTAACAGGGAAAGCTAGGATGCTTCTTTCCATTTGCAGTGTAAAGACTTTTCTGTTTGTGCATAATGTACACTGCAACTGATGAGGCTAGGCTGCTGATTAGTAGTTTCTGGATTTGAGGGCTTGGTTACTGTTCAGTGGCCACAGAGATATGCAGTAAGTTACTCCAAGTTGTTAAACTTTTGGTAGTCTACGGTGTCCACCTCAGCTAAGACTCAACTGATGTGAGTTGTTCCCAGTGTCTGCAAGGCAATTTTTCTTATGATAAGTCACCTGCAGGAGGATCCGTTCTTTGTGACTTGCTGTGCTTTCAGCAGAATGATTGAAAAAAAGACTGGGAAAAAACACCTGAAACCATCTAGCCACTTCCATTGGGCTGAGGCAGGACTAACTCCAGTGTAACATAATGGACATATGTCTTGAGAAGATAGCTTAGGCATCACTAATAATGGAAAATCGAGCATGTCCTCACACCATTCATGACAGTACTTCTTGGAGCAGTTAGAAACTGCTTCCTGACTTCTTACCTAGAACTGTCTACCTAGAACTACTTTTTGTCCTATTCAGCAAGCATTTGGAGGTACTTATATGTATTTGAAAACTGTTACATTCCTTCCGCAGACCTTTTTTTTTTTTAACAGAGAAAACATTCACACTTCCTTTATCTCTCCCCTGAAGTCAAGCTTTACAAACCTCTTGAAATGTTCTTCTTTTTTGTGTCCTTCAGACCAGTCCACACTTGTCATACGGTGCAGAAGCTGAACCGGGATGGAATATTCCAGCCAAGAAGACTGAAAGGATTACTTTGTGATCTTTTTAGTCTTATCCTTCTACATTCTAGTGCAATTTGCAAATTAACTAATAATAACTAAAATAATAACTAATCTCTACTCCATCATCCAAGTTTTGAATGAAAATTTCAGATAGCACCTGATTTAAAGAGAACTTAATGGTATCCTTTCTAATCCCTGCTTCCAGCTTGAAAATGAATAATTAATGTTTAATCTTGAGGACTAACTGTCAAAAAGCTTTTTATCCACATAGTAATTTAATATAGCAGTTATTAATTTAGCTGTAAGAAAACCTTGTGAAGTTTTTGGTACTGTTTCACTGTAGTTGAAATAGATGACATTTTTTTCCTGCTCCTTCTGCAAGATTTATTTCTTCCTAACACAGGGGGAATATACTGATTTAGCCTAATTTGTCCCTGAAAAATGTACACTGGCTGTCACTCATGTCTTTGGTATCCTGTGGGTACTTACATGCACATTTTCTCTGAGAGACACTCTGCAGACTGGTCAAAATAGAAAAAATCAAAATGTTCCAAGGAAAGAAGTGCTCTATCTCTTTTTCTCATCAATTATTATATAATTCAAATTCTAATTCAGACTAGCCTTCCACTGGGCTTACTATTGGAAGCAATCCTATTTTGAATTCTCCTATAGGGAATTCCTTGGGAGCACTACAGCAAGCTGCCACTTACCATTTTATTTAAAGAAAAACATACACAATCATTCAAATTTTAGCTGTTAACTTCCTGAATGAAATTATAATCTTTAAAAGTCAGATAGGTTCGCAAGTGCTAGCAGACTTCCACCAAACATTTTTATTAAACTATTTATGGGTAAGTCTTCCAATACATGTAAATGTAGACTTCAATGAAACACTTTAAATGACCTTAGTCCAATTTCAGTATTTGTACAAACATTAATAATATAACAGGAAAGATTTCTTACGGTGTAAAACCAAAACTTCACGATGGGAGCATTGTAGAACTCGTAAATCTTTCTTCCAATGGGGATCATTCTGTGCCTGCTCTGAACTTCCTCATCCTCTTTCTTTCTTGAGGACTCTCCATTCCCTCGTCCCAGCATAGCCTACAAGAAAGGATATGTTTGTGTTTCTTTCTTTCTGAAAGAAAAATTACACTATTTTATGAAATGTCAACGGGAAACTGTTCTTGATCTCTAGGTAAAACCAGATGACCACAGCTAGGTGTAAAATGCTTTGCTTTCAGAATATCTTTTTTTGCAGGAAGTCTTCTGTTTAATACTTTGAAAATGGAAAGCTATAGCTTTAGCCTCAACCCTCAGCTTGAAAGTGAAATTCCTGGCTAGTGAACAAAAATAAGATGTGGAGAATATTTCTCCTTTTTTCTCTATGGGCAGAAACACTTTACCCTGACAACAGCTTTTTGTGGTGTACTACTATACAATAAACAGATGCAGACAGAAAACAGGTAAGTTTTGGTTTTAAACAAAGAAAAGTTCATAAGGCTGAGACTGAGAGGGAACAGCAGGGGAAAAGATGAGTTGGTAGTCGCTGAACTAGAAACAAAGAAGACAGTAGCACTTTTTACGCTGGATCACTGGACCTGCCCCAGGCCACGATCCCACAGTGAAGCTTACATGGATGTAGGAGGACTGACAAGTAGAGCTCACTGCAGCAGAAAGGCCCTGAATTGAAATATCCATGTACATGATTGTAGCTTCTTCCGTAGTGAAGTTTCAGACTGCCCATGCACTGCCTTTGCTAGGCTCAACCTCACTGTTATCATTGCAATTCAGACCCCCTGAGGAGCTACACTGAACTCCAGAAACACACACATAAGAAGTCCTCATCTATGAGTGCAAACCTAACAGTCAAAAGAAGGTAATATTTTATTTGTTTACTTTTAATTTTCATTATCAGTTGCAGATAAGTGGAAGGACTAAACTACAACCACTGAAGTTAGTGCTTAAAAGAAGGTGTTCCTTTGTATTTGAAGTGTCATGTGACCTATTAAGTGTTCATTCTGAAGCAGTTATTTAGTTAACAATAGACTAAGGCTGGATTTTAGCTCACTGTGCCCTTTGAAAGTTCTTACTATTTAGTTAGTGGATGCACCTCTGGAATGTAGCACCCTGTACACGAAATATTTGCAAGAATTGAGATACACCTAAGTATGCAGGGATTGCATGATGCTGCTTTTGTTCAAATGCTTCTATAACGCTTTTCTACAAGTAGGTGAAAGCACCCTTTTTTTTTGCTTGTATGTTAAGCAAACTTTCACCATCTGTGAGGATAGCATTGTCCTCATCCGCAACTTAAACAGAGGAAAACTAAGAGAACAACTAGATGACAGGCATATTATCTTTCTATAAAAAGGTCCTTCTTGCCTCTGTATCTCTGTATCTGTATTCTGATTCAACAGGATGGTCAGCACATACTTTACTAACTGGCTTCAGGTGAGCTATCTGATCAGGTTCTAGAGCTCTGTAGGAACTGGTGATGTACTTCTCACATATTTAAAAGTAAGAATCACAATCTACCCTTTTCTTCCTTTTTCTAGCCTCATGTGGAGCTATTCATATAGGTCTTTTTCCTGTGAAATAGTAATTTATAAAGATACATTTTTTCAGTCAGTATAGATATTTGTAACGTTATCAGGACTGTGCTTGGTCCCATATGGCTCCTTCTTTTTAATTTCATTTATGAAGTTAGTTTTTCCTATAGTATTATTACTTTCCATGTGGACCTTTATATTCTTGAATCTGACAACACACAGATGTTGCCATGCACATTTTTAATAAAATACAACAAAGATTCAGGACAGAAGTATACTGCACTGAAACTAACCTGCTGGGACTGTCTCAAAAACTATAGCCTGCTTTGACGAAGTTGACCTATTTCCTTTAGTTTTAATGGCTGAAGATTTTTAATTTCCATAAATACAGATAAAACATTAAGTATTAAAAATTTAAATGTACCTCCTGTTGGCTCTCATAGAGGACATACAACACCTTGAAAGTCCATCAAGACTTTTATAAAGAAGTAAAAAGACAAAGTGACTGTTAAGCAGAGAAGGGTTCTTCTGGTTATGAGACTTACTGAATATAACTATAGTAGCAGAATTTACACAACCTCCACAGAAGATATCATTACCCAAACACCACAAAATCAAAGTGATTCTTTGATCTGTATCATGGATATCATTTTGGTGAGGGGAAAAAAAGTAGTTGAATATGATCTGAATGCTTTGGGAATAATATAGCCCAAGAAGGTAATTTGTTTGCTTCTCGCTACCTAGTGACGCTGTTCAGGGAAAGCCGCCATCTGGAGCTACAGAGTTTTCTGTAGCTTTTCCCAAGGCTTTGTCTCTGCTGTCCTCTGGTGCTCAGGAATTTTGCAGCAGAGTGAAAATGACTGCTGGCTGCTTTATCAAATGAGTAATGCCGTGCTTTAGTGAACGGGATTATTTTACAGACTTCAAATCCTTCACAATTTTACAAATTTACAAATTCTGAGACAGACTTAATTCTCAATGGAATCACTGAGTTGTGGATGTTTTTACAATAATGCTCTTTCAATATCTGGATGTATGTTTTAGCTTATGAATTCTGATTTCCCGTTTGCTACTGCTTTCTTCTTGATAAGGATGCCATAATTTTATCTCGTTATAATTATTTTTGAATTAATTGTATCATATAATACTATCTTCTCCCCTCCCCCATGCTACAGATGGGGAATTTCTCTGAGATGGCTAGGGATTAGGTTTGACCTGATGTTCCTGGCTGTTAATTATACCTCAGTATTAACAAATTTAAAAGCTTCCCTATTAGAAACATTCAGAAATAACCTAAGTAACTGTGTTAACAGAATAATTGCAGTGCCAAATGTGAACTAATGTTTTCCTTGGAGTGGGATGCAGTAGGGTGGGAACAACTCAACACACTGCTCTGTGTGGGCGGCATCTCTTTCTCTAATACATGATTTTGTCCATGATTCACCATGAGTCATGCAAGGTAAGCTCGACAGCAGCTCAGCCTCATTGTGAAGTACAGTACAACTGCATCATTTTAGCCTGAAGGGATTGATGTTTGCATAGCTTTTACATGGAGATTTTTTTAATCCCTTTTTCTTGTTGTTGTTGTTGTTGGGCCAGACTTTGTTTTATGTAATTGAGGACTGTTTGCTGACAATGATCTATTGGGGAGAGTTTTGGGTTGTACATTTTTGCATTAATATATGTTAATTATCCTATACTATGTTTATCTGTTTTGTAATTATATAACAGGAATTTCGGTCTTGCTGGAATGAATACAGGCTCTTCCAGTTTCATCCTGAGTGAAATCTACATGCTATATAGAGACTTACCCCAGTTCACAGAGAACTGGTGTGGAAATGATACACAGCTGTGTAGACACACCTCTCTTAGCACACCCTGCTGGACCCTACACTATGTGTGAAAGTGCTGCCTCCATGGTAGTTCTAGGATTACTGTTCTCTGCCCTGAAACACTGGTAGAAAAAATTTTTAATGCCTTTGATTTACAGACGTGTAAAATTAGATTTTGCATGTGCTTGGTGGTTACAGTGAGGACAGAGGAATGGGATGGAAGTGCCAGGAGCTCAGTCATCCTGGCTGATGAGCAGGGCAAAGAACAGAGACTGTGCCAGGGCACATGTGTGGTGGTGGTGGTGGTGGTGGTGGTATGGAGGGTTTCCAAACTCCTCGAAGAAAGAGAGAACCTCTCCTTGTGGAGGTCAGGACTTCTGCCTAGAGATCACCAGCAGTGTCTCTGAATTCTGTTTTCCAGATAAGCAGAAGGGGTGCCCTTCTGCTGGCATGTGAGATGCTGTGAAAGTCATCTTCCACTGGGAAGGGTGAGTTGGGCTGGGGGCACTAGGACATGGATCTTCAGACTTTCCTGTGTTAAGAACTGTATTTTTAGTGAGATAATTAATATTTGGTTATTTCCTGCCATTGAGAAAGACTAAGCATACATACATACTACAGATGAACTAATGTGATCCCAGAGGCCAACAGAACCAGCTTTGTTGCTGCTGGAAAGTTCTCAGACTGAGTCAGTGATGCCCATGGAAGACCAAACTTCCTGTTTATTGTGAAAAATCAGAACAAAATGAACAAAACAACTGAAACACCTTTTAAAAGACTTATATGACTTATTCTGTGTGCTGGAATAAACCATTTACTGGGGAGCTTTAATACCCAAATAATAAGACACTGAATAGGGTTAAGGATGATCCTAGTTATGGCTTCCAGAATCAGGGTTATTTTGGGAGGAAGGTAGACTTCTGAGGTTTCTGACTGACCTAAATTTAAGCAATTAAGGACTTGATTAGGATATGGTACAAATAGAAAATGCCCCTGGCCTTTAGACTCTAGTGCCCTTCTACTCCTCTGTGTTTAATATTCAGGATTAATGACTGGCAGCTCAATGCATAAATAAATGCTCAAAGCTCCTCTTGGTGCTGAGGAGCACTGATTACAGCAGTATTCAAATGTGTTTTTGTGAGTAGCTGCTACAAGCCTGTTTCTTAGCATCTAGGTATTAAAGAAATGTGGGCCTACCACTCTCAAGAATCTGTTATAAAGTGAAAAGCACGTGTGAATAACAAGTAGTTTACAGTGAATAAACACAACGTCTTCATAGTATAGCCATATGTTCAGTTACCCACCAAACCCTTCAGGAGAAGCATAAAGGAAGTACATACTTGCATGCAGATGCACCCATGGGGAGACTTAACTTCACTGTTGTTGTAGTCTGCTGATCACATTATTCTGTGCAAGTGGGGTGTAAAATAGTAAAAAGATCACTGTGGCCCTGTACCTCATGTGCTCTGCACAAGTGCAGCGCAAAAGAAGACTCTGACTCCTGGGCCTGTCTTTAGTCACCCGCACTTAGCAGTGCAAGACACACAGGACTTCACAAGAAATCAGTGAACAGACCTTGTCTAGGCGAGATCTCTTTATCTTCATTTTAGCAGAGAGAATATGGGTGTAAGATGATAGGAATACAGAGACTTGCAAAATATTCATTGGGAATGATTAGAAGGAGAATCAGGACGATTATTTCTATAATATATTACTAGCCAGAAAAGGAACTTTTAAGATTAAAATGATTTTTTAGTACATCACTTTTGTTTGTTAATCTTTATGCTGAACAAAGCCCAGATTAGGGTGAGTGACTGATCTATTGATTCAAAGTTCATCAATGGATTAAACATTTATGATATCCCAGCACAATAAATTATTAATCTTACTGAGCTATTTAAAAGGTATCCTTAATATATTAAAGGATACCATGGCTAAGGGGAAACTTCACAAAGGCACTTCCCAAACAATCTTTCAGGCATCCTCTGATCAGTGGAAAAGAAACCTGACCTACCTTGTGCCAGACCATTTGACTAAGGCTGGAACAACACAAAACTTCAGTCTAAAGTATTTTCTTATATTTAAAACATGTCAGGTGACTAAATGTAACTGCCTGTGGCATCTAACCATAGACATGCAAAGACCTCTTTGCTAACAATTCATCTCTCCTCACTACTGAGGGGCACCTGAGTAAAATGGCCGCGTTAGAAGTTCTACAGTATGGTATAGATTACATGCAGAAATACTAAGTGAGCAGTGGTGCACCAAAGCTATTTTCTCTAAACTTGCTGGACTCCATAGAAACAGATCTTGTTTTATAGAAAAGGTCGTAAGTGTCTGAAACTTCACTAGAATGATACACTGAATTCGAAGGAATTAAGGGAAGAGTCAGTGACAGAAAAGAGCAATAGGACTGTCAGCACATGGGAGGGAGAAGAGGGGGAACATCTAAGGTTCATCTGGAAAAGCAGATCCACTGCACACATCACTTCCTTGCAGCAGGAGTCAGAAGGGAAAAAGGAAACAGTATTGTAGACAAGAAACCAAGAGGTGGGGTAACTACAGTGAGATGGAAAACACATCTTCCCCAAATTTCTCCCCATTGCCAGGTAGAAGGCAGCTTGCAAAGTGCTTATTTGATTTGAATAGGCACTTCATAAGTGGGTCAGAAGCCAAGGGTTAGTAAATTACAATCAATAGCTAATGAGCAGAGAATGCCCCATTGCTGCTGTTCTGGCTTCTGGTCCTTCCCAACAGCCAGGTTCTTGCCTGCAAACGGGTCCTGTAGGTGGGTCTTGTGGGCTGCTCCTTCGGCTTGCCTGCATATTGGGTCCTGTAGGCAGGTCCTTCTGCCTGCCTGCAGTCGGGCTCCTGTGGGCAGCTCCTGCTGTTTGCCTGTGGGAAACAGTCTGGGTTTTTTTGTTTTTGTTTTTGGTTTTGTTTTTGTTTTTTAACTTAACCAGGCAAATCCCTTTTACTTCTATGCCTCTCTCCTGACCAAATAGGGCTGAGTTTTGAGCCTTTCAAAGACACCACAATCAAGCCCAAACAAATGGAAACCAAACTAAACTAAGGCAGATGTGATAGCCTGTATGATAATTGCCCAAACTAAAAAGTGTGAGAACAAGAGACTGGAGGTAGATGACTTGTGTAGTTTTCAGAGCTTTAGTTGTCTGATTCTTTGTGGTGTAAATTGTTCCTCAAAGGCTATGTTACTAATACAATTCTGTTGAGTTGTAGAAGTGGAGCTCTCCAGCTGCTTGCCAGTGTCTTCAGTGAACTGAAAACTTGATGCATGTTTGTGTTAAAGGCAGTGACCACAAATACAAAAAGAATTTTAGAGTAAGTTTTCATAATTTCTCTGGCTTGTTTGCACACTTGCTTACTCTCCCAGTGAAGTCAGCTAAAAAGAAAAGAAATCTTTGGCTTCCATGAATCTTTGGGCATTTCCAGCCAAATATGAGCCCTTTTCCACCAGAGAGGTCACTTATCATGACTGAGCGCTTCTGAAATCTCATTCAGTTAGTTCAGACAATATGGCATCAAACTGAATCAAAGTATGAGGATATTACAGCACAGAATCACCATGCATGGCTGCAACATGGAGACAAAATGATGGCAACTTGTGTGGTTTGAGTCCCATGGAGGAGAGGGAGTGTGAAGACTGGTATCCTATCATGTGCTATACTTAGCCATCAGATGGTCTGCAATGCCCACAGAGCAGTTATAACAAATTGACAGCACTGAGGCTGAAGATTTATTGTGAGCACTTACAGTGAGTTCCATGTCTTCCTCATCTTTTTCTTTCACTGGCTTCTCTGGTTCCTCTGGATCCTTCTCTTGAAGATGGATCTCACTGGCCTGGGTCATGTAGGGCATATCATCTTTGTTCTTGAACTCCAAGCTGAGGATTGAAGGAGGAAGTAGAATTCCTAGAATTACCTAAAGCAATAATAATGATAACAATAATCATCACAGAAAACAGATTATGGTCATAATGGTTACTTAGCATCAAATGGAACTCCCTCAGGATATTTAGAAAAAGAAAGATACATGTGCATGTGAGTTTCTACGACAATAAAGTATTTGTCATTTGGGGTAATGTTACCAGAGTACTGAAACAAAGCATGTAACTTCTAGTGTTGCTGTGAACGCTCTTGAATGTTTTATGTGCTTGCACATCATCAGATGTGTAGTGCTACATACCAGAATGCAGTTACAAAATATTATATGAGGTCAAGAGTAGGTAGGACCATGTGGGTGTTCAGACCTGCAAATTTCTGCATTTTGCATGATATAAAATATCAGTATAAATGACATAGCGTGAGTATTTACTTCTACAGAGAGGGTTAATAGGTCTCAAGCTCTCTGTGTCCATGCTTAATGCACACTGGTAGTCAAAGTGTAACTGTGTGTGGATCTGAGGAGATAAGGCAAAGCCAGCAAAAGCAAATGCTGATGTGCCTAGATTTGCAGTCCCCTCAGATTTTGTTTCAGTAACCAGGCAGCTGTGTAATGGTCATGTTAATGCCAGTTCTTTCTTTTCCACCTTCCCTCTCTTACAATGCAGGAACGTAGAAACCACTAAAATTACCTTGTTTGGATGTATAAGGAATGAACAATACATGGGGTTTAACCATTAAGTACAACTGAATAGATATCACAATAATACAAAGCAAAGTCTGTATTCACAAGCATAGTAACTTTTCCTGGTTATGCTACAATTTCATGGAGAATGGTTTTCTTGTAAATCTCTCCCTGAATGACAGTGGAACCAAATAGTTAACTTCTTGGAAGGTAAGGGAGGGTGCTTGTGCTCATCATATCAGCAGACAACCTGTGTGCTGTTGAAACCATTCACGGTACTCAATGAGGAGCAGTTAGTGTATGGGAATGCTGTACCCAGCCTCAGAAAGCTTCCTGCACTGCTCCTGCACTCACAAAAGGATGAGCCCAGGGAGAGGGGGTTACAGGCAGAACTGTAACAGAAAGGCTATTTTTAAGAGAAGGCAGGATTAACAGTTGCCCCTAGCCTTTCCCTCGGTGCTATACATCCCTGGCAAGAATCTAAAGGATTGTATTCATTCTTCCTACCATTTGTCAGTTTCAAAGGGAGAAAACCATTCTTGGAAAATAAACCATGACTCATGGTTGCAAATTTATTTCTTTGTCATGCTGCCTTTTGCTTATGTAGCTTGTAGCCTGCTTTAGCTTTAAACAAGCTCTGCTAATGAGCTTCACTGAAATAAAATACAGACTAGAAACTGAGTAAAGGATCCTTGTGAAGCCCTGGTGTTACAAGAAGCTGAAAGGAAACAGAGCCTATTACCTTCAGTTATGCATTATGAAATAAAGGCCTGTTTTAGGGCTTAAGAAATGTGTGCTGAAAAGTGGAGTGCATGTAGTAGGAAATCAGTTGCTGCACTGTTCTCCATGTACCTAGGTTGAATATCTGCAAAACCAAACAACGAACAAAGCAGCTGTCCCTCTGAAGGATAATAGCCTGTGAGTTCAGGAAATAGGTAGTAGGAATGGCTCCCATTGTGAGAATGTTTTCTATCTGTAGCAGAACAACATGCATGCACAGGTCCTGCATAGGAATGCTGTCAGCCACTTCCTCTCATTCATCACTGGCACTGGATTAAGAGCCAGTATGGAAGCAATGCATGTACTCCTAAGCATTCTTGCCATTACTGAACATCTTTTCACAAGGCAAAACAGCTGAGAAATTATCACTTTTCACACAGGCAATTAGTGCAGAAAAGATAATCCCTTCACTGAAAATACTTCTCAGTGATCTGAGAGGAAGAGGCAATTCTTGGGTAAATTCTGACTGGTGAGTGCTTTGGTGAAGGTGAAACATGCCATGGACTCAAATTCATCTCTCAGAATTCATTTTGCACTGTTAGTAGTTTTGTCAGCTGTGGAAGTAAAGCTTAAATAGCTTAAAAACCGGAATTATTCTTTAGACCCTCTAAAGTAGTCCCTTCCGATGTCATCAGGAAGATTTACAAGGGTTTGCAATGAAATTTGTGCTGCTTGCTTGGCCTGTTCTGGGGAAGGTTGTCAGATCAGCACCTTTCACTAATGGTTAATTCACTTACACTTCCTTTTCCTTTATTTATCTCTAAAACTCATGGCTAACTCCTCAAGTATAGAGGCAGGGTGACACACTAATCTCCTAGCTCAATTCTTACTCTGATAAACGATGTCAGAGGAGACTTTAGGAAAGGGAATGAAAAAAATCAAGTCATGTGCTTTGAACTTAGGCTTATGATAAGCCCCTGCTGAAACTCTGAACACAGGAAGAATATACCCTGCTTAATGTCACTGCAAGTAGACATCTGAAATACAGTTAATTTTGACAGTTATTACTGATTTGTTGCAAACCCTGCCACCATCTATTAGAATTCTCTGAATGTTAATTTTATTTTAAAACAGGAATGACCTTTAGGCCAGAATTTTTTCGCATCCGGAGACGACCCATCCACATGTCTGTGAGCAGCATTTGGCTGCAAGTGTGAGCAATGAAGTCCCTGTGCTTGGCTGCCACTGCAAGCTGCAGGCATGTGGCGTTGCTCCAGTTCTTCAGCTCATAGGTCAGCAGTTTCATGGCCAGTTGCTCGTCCTGCTTGTACGACTGGTCCAACAGCTCAACTGCCAGCTGGCCAAAGTCCCTGCAACAGAGGGACATCCGTTCACTCCCGTGAGCACACACAGCCTCGTGCACAGAACACCTCTCTGCAACTGACAGCCTCTGCACAGGGCACATCACCTTCCATCATGCAAATCGTGATGCTGACTGTACACATGGAAACCCACATTTTCAAATGTGAGTGGCTAATGTGAGGTATATAAATAAGTGCCCCAACTTAGCAGTGATGAGCACCCACACCTACCAGCTGTCTGCTCCCACCTCCCTGCCCACCTCCCTGACATTTTCTAGCTGAAATCCTCTGGGTATCTGCAGCTTAAAGGATTGCTTCTCTGCTGTTTGTCCATGGCTTCATGGTCAAGCCTCCTGGAAGAAGGAGTGTCCAATATCCTTTCTAAAATCCTAAATTTCTAAAATTTTAATATCAGGAAAGATTCTTCTGGAATTTGGTATCTTGCCTTGCTCACCTAAGCCTGACCTCTTGGTTAACTAACACTTCTTCCTGAATAGTGTGCTCATAAGGATTTCAGTACCTGTTCTGCTTGGTATGTACAGAGTATCCTGAATAAACATAGAGAAATGTTGCAGTCTGACTCTTTAGGCCTCAGGGAAAACACAGAAACAATATAGATATTTCACTGTCTTCTTGACATCTTCTCATTTCAGAAGTCATATTGGTAACAACTTTGCCACTCTGGCAGGTAGACTGTTTAAAAGCCATTTAGATTTCCTTTAAAGGGACTGCACTTCCCTTACAAGTTAGAAATAAAAGCAAGGTACAGATAAAATTTTAGGCAGGTTCAGAAGTCTCTCTTCTCTCTTTCCCCCACCCCTGCCCCGTTTCCCCCCAGGAAAGTGTACATGCAAGCAAATTCACCTGGAATTGTGGTTCAGCTCTTGGGATATGTCATCCACCATGTCGTTTTCTGATGCTTCGTGGGCCATGGCTTTGCAGAGTTTGCAGGCCACCAGCGCTTTAGCCATAGCCTCTTCCCCATGCTGCCAAAAGAAGAGGGCCATCTTCTGACGTTTCATCAGCACAGCCCACACCATCAGCTCATGGAATGGGAAGGGAAAGTGATTGATCTCAGGGTCATCCATATCAATGTCAACTTCTTCTTCTTTTTTCTTTGTTGTTTTTCTCCCTCGACGTAAAGGGACATCATCCTGTGAGAATTGCATAGAAATTTTTTTCATCAGTGAAGGAACTGAATCAATTCACTGAAATCAGTACCTAAGATGTCAAACACATTTTCTGCAGACCAGCCCCTTCCTAATTTTTCGGACAAGATATTTAACATAAATAAACAATAAAAAAGGTATTGGTGCATACACTGTAATTAAGAAGTCATCTTAATTAAGAAGTACTCAGGGAAACAGAGCCTTGGACTGTCATTCTGAATTGCTCTTTCTCCCTAATAACACAGAGTACAATTACACAATATCCAGAAACATTTTGGAAAAGCCACCACTAAAATAAAGCTAAGAATTCACTGCAAATGTAACATCTGCTGTAATGCACCTGCCTCTTTCCACCTCCAGAAAATACACATCCAGGGAATGTTCTGATCTGCTGAAGGCTCCCTCTATGCTTATTCTTGTGTTTTCTCCCTTTACCTCTTACAAAGGAAGCAATCTCCCTTCTTTACTCCTATTCTGGGTGTTTATTCCTTCTTTCTCCTTCCCTTTGTTGTTTCTACTGCCTTTAGTTTCTTTCCCATTTTAGCCTTTTGCTTTATCAGATGAGCTGACCTATTCTGCCCTGTGTCTATGAAAAACAAAATGGAAGTTGTTGTATAAAATAAACAAACATGAAAATACTACTGTCCCCTTGAAGCATCAGGGTAGTGAAAAGTGCCAATAAAACTGAGATAACTTTGGCCTACATAAAGATTTCTGCATCATTCTCCACAAGTGTTTCATTTCTCTCAACGCGTTTTGAAGTTAGATGCTATCTGACTGAAATTCTGCTTTCCCTGCCAGAATGAAACTTTTTGTTTAATTCTCATGAAAATAAAAAAAGGTCCATAGGTGGGCCAGAGCCTTCCTTTTCCTTATCTATCTCCTGGACTTTTATTAAGAAATGTTTCTTAATCTGTCCCTCGCGTAAACAAGTTCTCTGGATGAAAAATACAATTCATGCTTTCATTGCAGTGAATTTAAACATTATCTGGATATAGTTTATATTTGTCAAAGAGGGAAAAGACATCAAGATTTCTCACAGGTTGCCTACCTCCATTCCCAACAGCTTCAGGGCTTTTGGCTGCACAAGAAAAAGTTAGAAAAATGTTATTTCTCACTGAACAGTGATGAAAAGCTACAACTGTTTGTGTATACATATGCATATACGTACACTTGCACGTAGAGTGACATAGAATATACAATATAATATAGATAATATATATGTAATGTAATAAAATGTAATAATATATATATACACATACATATATATACACCTCCCGCCCCCAATCAAATAATTACATATATGTAGTTATTTCAAACTTGAGTTTGACATTATTTCCCCAAAACCACAACAGAAGACATACATTTGGACTCAGGTACAAATTACATCTGGTTGGGGGCTGTTGTAGCAAGAAAGTGATAGGGGCCACTGATAAGGCATGAATGGATTTCTCTGGAATACATCAGTGTTTTGGCCACTGCCCTGGAACACTTCTATTGACTATTGTGGTGCTGCTCTGTGTGTTG
This sequence comes from Platysteira castanea, assembly GCA_013397175.1. Classification (NCBI taxonomy): domain Eukaryota; kingdom Metazoa; phylum Chordata; class Aves; order Passeriformes; genus Platysteira; species Platysteira castanea. The sequence continues at coordinate 443,297 of VYXC01007180.1, forward strand.
GTTCAGTATTGGTGAAATCACTACTCAAATGCTCTTCTCAAGGGAGTGACTATGGGAAGGAAGTCTCTCCCAGCAGCTACAATCACTTTCTTTCCTTTCAAATGTGAAGAGTCAAAGCATAAGGAAACAAATAAGCTCATTTCAGGTAGTTGTCTGCAACCATTTCACAGAGCTGTTGTTACTGATAGCCACTTATTACTATATTCAGTGCTGTGTATTGCTAAAATCTGAAATGTGAACCAAAAATAGACAAAGAATNACATGCAAGCAAATTCACCTGGAATTGTGGTTCAGCTCTTGGGATATGTCATCCACCATGTCGTTTTCTGATGCTTCGTGGGCCATGGCTTTGCAGAGTTTGCAGGCCACCAGCGCTTTAGCCATAGCCTCTTCCCCATGCTGCCAAAAGAAGAGGGCCATCTTCTGACGTTTCATCAGCACAGCCCACACCATCAGCTCATGGAATGGGAAGGGAAAGTGATTGATCTCAGGGTCATCCATATCAATGTCAACTTCTTCTTCTTTTTTCTTTGTTGTTTTTCTCCCTCGACGTAAAGGGACATCATCCTGTGAGAATTGCAGAGAAATTTTTTTCATCAGTGAAGGAACTGAATCAATTCACTGAAATCAGTACCTAAGATGTCAAACACATTTTCTGCAGACCAGCCCCTTCCTAATTTTTCGGACAAGATATTTAACATAAATAAACAATAAAAAAGGTATTGGTGCATACACTGTAATTAAGAAGTCATCTTAATTAAGAAGTACTCAGGGAAACAGAGCCTTGGACTGTCATTCTGAATTGCTCTTTCTCCCTAATAACACAGAGTACAATTACACAATATCCAGAAACATTTTGGAAAAGCCACCACTAAAATAAAGCTAAGAATTCACTGCAAATGTAACATCTGCTGTAATGCACCTGCCTCTTTCCACCTCCAGAAAATACACATCCAGGGAATGTTCTGATCTGCTGAAGGCTCCCTCTATGCTTATTCTTGTGTTTTCTCCCTTTACCTCTTACAAAGGAAGCAATCTCCCTTCTTTACTCCTATTCTGGGTGTTTATTCCTTCTTTCTCCTTCCCTTTGTTGTTTCTACTGCCTTTAGTTTCTTTCCCATTTTAGCCTTTTGCTTTATCAGATGAGCTGACCTATTCTGCCCTGTGTCTATGAAAAACAAAATGGAAGTTGTTGTATAAAATAAACAAACATGAAAATACTACTGTCCCCTTGAAGCATCAGGGTAGTGAAAAGTGCCAATAAAACTGAGATAACTTTGGCCTACATAAAGATTTCTGCATCATTCTCCACAAGTGTTTCATTTCTCTCAACGCGTTTTGAAGTTAGATGCTATCTGACTGAAATTCTGCTTTCCCTGCCAGAATGAAACTTTTTGTTTAATTCTCATGAAAATAAAAAAAGGTCCATAGGTGGGCCAGAGCCTTCCTTTTCCTTATCTATCTCCTGGACTTTTATTAAGAAATGTTTCTTAATCTGTCCCTCGCGTAAACAAGTTCTCTGGATGAAAAATACAATTCATGCTTTCATTGCAGTGAATTTAAACATTATCTGGATATAGTTTATATTTGTCAAAGAGGGAAAAGACATCAAGATTTCTCACAGGTTGCCTACCTCCATTCCCAACAGCTTCAGGGCTTTTGGCTGCACAAGAAAAAGTTAGAAAAATGTTATTTCTCACTGAACAGTGATGAAAAGCTACAACTGTTTGTGTATACATATGCATATACGTACACTTGCACGTAGAGTGACATAGAATATACAATATAATATAGATAATATATATGTAATGTAATAAAATGTAATAATATATATATACACATACATATATATACACCTCCCGCCCCCAATCAAATAATTACATATATGTAGTTATTTCAAACTTGAGTTTGACATTATTTCCCCAAAACCACAACAGAAGACATACATTTGGACTCAGGTACAAATTACATCTGGTTGGGGGCTGTTGTAGCAAGAAAGTGATAGGGGCCACTGATAAGGCATGAATGGATTTCTCTGGAATACATCAGTGTTTTGGCCACTGCCCTGGAACACTTCTATTGACTATTGTGGTGCTGCTCTGTGTGTTGGTTCAGTATTGGTGAAATCACTACTCAAATGCTCTTCTCAAGGGAGTGACTATGGGAAGGAAGTCTCTCCCAGCAGCTACAATCACTTTCTTTCCTTTCAAATGTGAAGAGTCAAAGCATAAGGAAACAAATAAGCTCATTTCAGGTAGTTGTCTGCAACCATTTCACAGAGCTGTTGTTACTGATAGCCACTTATTACTATATTCAGTGCTGTGTATTGCTAAAATCTGAAATGTGAACCAAAAATAGACAAAGAATGAGCTAAAAATCTCACTGGGAGGAGCTGAACAGACTTCTCTTCATGCTGGATTGGGTCAGTGGTAACATGGATGACAATAAACAGCCTTTGTGTTTTAGAAAGACCTTACTTTATATTCACAGTGTTATAACTTATCAAACATGGAACCCACAAAAATACTTAACAGTGGTTTTGCCATGAGTCCAATGACTGCTGGAATCACATCCAAAAAATAAAACAATTTTTAAGTTATGGGTTTCTTTGCTGTGAAATCTTATATTGCAATCAGGAGATGAGCCATGAGACAGGAAATGCATCTAACAATGCTCAAGTTTCCAAGTCTAATTCAGGAGTTAGAATTATAGTATTATTTGTGCAGGTCAAAAGACTTGTCTTTTAAAAGCTGTGAATACTCATAATTACAGGTTTTAGAGTCAGATGAGACTGTTTTATGAGGAAACTGTTTTATGTGCTGGTTTCAGACAGGCAGCAGAATGCAAAAATTTTTTCATTAAATTAATAAAAGCCATAGCTTGTGATGCATTATGGTGAGATAACTGCAGTGTACATAATGGAAATGAATCTGTAGAATGAATAGTGTGTGCATTGGACCCCATCAGTCTGGAACCATGTAAGAAGCTATGGTAATCCCTGCCAGTTGGTACAGTCATAAGGATGGCAAATAACTTGTCTCTTACCCTCTTGGGCCCGAACAAGTTGTGGTACAGTGTTCTGAACCGCTTTCGGGTGTAATTGCAGCGATATGCTCCTCCCATCAGGTACTCTATCACCAATCCAATATCAATCAGACTTATCCGATAATCAGGAGGTAAGTTTCCCTGCAAGGAAAATAGGGATGGTGGGAGAAGAAATGCTTATTAACGGCATTGTTAAGTGTACTTTAAAATGATGTTAGAATAAAACAAATTAAATAGGTAAAAGCAGGAATTTATTATTATGCTGGTTAATTAATTCACCTTAAAATAGATCCAACCGAAACCTGGATATTCTCGCTTGGAAAGAAGACATAAGTTAAATAAGAAGGTGAAGAACTTGTTGGAAGTAACAGAAGATAACGTCAGTACACAGTACTCATATTCTTCAGCTGGGGAAACAAGGAACATGACTGCAGAAACAAAAGCATGAGGATCGACACACTTGAAAAGTCAGGCACAATTGCTGGACACTAGTTCTCCGAGGTAGCACCTTTTCTGCACCAGCTGTCACCCACAACTCGTCCTGGCATCTCACATCTTTGCTGGCATCTCTCTGGACTGCCTCATCTGAACTGTCAAGGCATGGTGAAGTGACATCATGCAGAATCTTTTAGTCACATGGGACCAGCTCCTTCCCATCCTGCAATGTTTCCCTCCCATGTTCCAGGAAAGGAAGGGCAGGAGGCAAGAGTGGTGTTACAGCTCTAAAGGACTTACACAGTACATGAGCTACTGTTACTGCTAGTTGCTAGGAGAGTCTATCAGCATTCAGTCTTGGAGTTATGCTCAAAGAATATACACCTTTGCTTAAGTTTCACACCAAGAACGAGGAAAGCATCTGTATGTATGGAAGCTGTAATAAACAAAATATCTGTGGCTAATTATTTTGGGGTTTGTCTAGGAAGAAAACTACAGGCCTAGCAATTTTTCTAGTATTTCCTACTTGAGCTCCTGACATATATTACTAAAAGCCCCTTTAAACACATAATCCAATTATGTAATTTACAGCAGAGCCATGGAGATTTTCTCACAAGAAATGAACTGAGTTTGTGGCAAGGGTCATTAGCAGGATTCTGGAAAAGATGCCTACATACTTGTCCTTCCATTTCTTTTCCTTTCTTATCCTCTGTTAGATACTTCTATATATCTGCATATATGTGTATGTATATGTATACGTATATGATGTCTTCAGCATGTACCTTTTAATCTGAAAGGAAAAAGAATGACAAATATATCCACATCTTACTGTCCTCTTCAGGTGAACTACTGTGCACATATCCTCCTTCTCTTCAGTGTCAAGTCTGAAAATGGCATCACTAAGGTTATGAGTTAAGGTATGAGTACTTCTGGCTTGGAAAACTGTGAAAAAAGATTTCAGTAACAGATTGTCTCTCACTGCATATGAATTTGCTCTGAGTTAATGGGGCATTTCTGTTCTCCACTTGCAGTAAACCCAGTGGGACATCTCACAGGCTAGAACAATTTCAGGCTGGGCTGCACTCACAGATGTGCCGGTTGAGTCTCTTGGGATCTCTGGCAATGGAGGAACAAAACCCCTGTGTGGGCATACCTGCTTTTTTATTCCCTCCAGTGGAACTCCACAAGGAAAACTCTGATCCCTTTACAGGAGGAAAGGACTAATGGGAAGGGAACGAACCCAAAAGAAAGTTTGCTTTGTTCTCTAACTCACTGCTTCAGAGTTGGATTGGATGACAGTTCATGTTTCAGTAAGCATTCCGTACCAAAAAAGAAGGCATGATTCAGCAAACTGTGAATAGATCACCTGGCTTTAGTGACCTCACTAAGAAACCCTTCAGATTTACAGAACCCTCTCTGTTCTGTACGTCACTGTGCAAAATATATGTCTACAAAATAACGGTGGAAAAAGAGATAAATTATCCTTCTACGTACTGTGAATAGTAGCCTAGAAAAAAAGGAATATTACTCTAATAAAAAATTATCTTATACAGTCAACATTGCAGCAGGACCAGAAAATTGTAACTCTTAGCTTCAAAATTTTTCAGTGCACTGCAATAAATGAATCTAATTTTCTATAATGATATACAGCACAGATTACAGTGAGCCCGTAGCTCCTTTTATGTGTTCATTAGAAGAAGGTCAGTAATTCACAAGGAGCAATTTTATGACTGTCATGTCTTGCTGGAAATATCTGCATGTCTGCAGATATCTGCCTGTCTTCTCTGGCGATGTGGTTATTAGATTAGAGCAGAGAAACTAATGGAGAGCAGATGGCAACTGGTTCTGCTGAAGACAAATGGATGCAAAGATTCTCCTTCCTTTTCTACCTCAGCTGTGAAGAGCAAGGCTTGTTTCCTGCCCCGCTACCATGGTACAAGCAGCATGCTGGAAAGGCTGAGGAGGGAGAGAGGGAGGGAGTGCATCTTTGAGTGCCCAGTGATCGGCTGGCATTCAAAGGGATAGAAAATCAAGCAAATTTAGTGGAAAAAATTGAGCTGCCAACCATTTTTAAGTAATGTCCCCTAGCACATCCTTTTGCAGCCTTCCTAATCTTGTCTAATTTGATGGGTGGGGGAATTACTGTGGTTTGCAGGAATGAGTATTAGCTTAGATAATTTGGACAGGGTAACACTTATGCTGAACAGTTTAAAGAAAAATAGCAGCTAAAAAATAAATGAAAAAAATAAACCCAAAAATAAAACAAAAAAATTTAAATTCTGCTAGGTTTGTTTGGTTGGTTTCTCCACCAAAAATGTTCTTCTCACTCTAGAATGTGTAAAATGAGAATTCTACTAGAAAAAGAATGAAAGCATTAGCAGAAATGGGAGCTGCAGCTCCAAGGCAGGATTGCAGTTCAACAGACTCCTTTTTTCTCAAGGCCCTCACTCAAACTGAATGCTTTATATTATGAAGTGGCGAAAAATATTTGAGCAGTTAAGAAAGGTCAACAGGCATCAGGGTGCTACCTGCGTTACAAAGTGTGAGTTCCTTGATATAGTTCTAATTTCTAATTTTTCATAAAAAATTCAGATAAAAAAATTCCAGTAGAGTAACTTTGATAAAAGATGCACCTAAACCTCCCAGATAACACTGAAACACTTCACTAAAGAAAACTCCGAAATCCACAGCAAAAATACACATTTCATAAACATAACTTTTCCAAAGTGAGAAGCCCTGGTAAAGAAAACTGGGCCATCCTTGTGAGAGGAGTTACACACGTGCCAAAGCATTTGCTCAGACAGCTTGAACTACCCTGGCAGTGCTAAGAATGCTTGTAAATGAAGCACAGTGGTGCAAGTAGGACAGAACCTCCCCAAGAACAAGAATTTGGATGAACTAATTCCACTGCAGCCTAGGTAGTCAAGAATAACAGAGGAGAAACTTTGAGTTTGAGGTAAAATAGGTGTCCTGGTTAATAATCAACTGATCTTCTAATGTCGGAGCAAACTTTTCATTGTTAATGCACCATTCTTCTCCTGAAGAAACCTTAGGTTTAAACTGTAGCTAGTCAGTTGCAGTACTTTTTTCACTTTTCACACGGTGTCACCATGTATCAAGCCTCTGAGTTTGCATACTGAGAAAAAAATAATACTGTCAAAATTCTAATTTGTTCTCTCAAAATGCAGATATACAGTAGCAGTCCAAAAACCCCCCAACTCTGGAAACGTAAATAAACCTGAAGTAGAATTGAGATCTATTAATTATATACAATTTTTTGGATAAAAAGAAAAAAAATCATCTGTTAATTTCTATTGATCTTGATCAGCTAGTTGAGGAGGGAGGGATTTTTATTTATTTATTTTTAATTTGTAGAGGGCAACCTCCATTTGCAGACAGGACGTCCAACACAGCTACTGCCTGATTCTTTCTGCTTAGCCTGGGTACATTGGTGTGTATGGTCTGTGGAAGGAAGCCAAACTTACATGTTAAATTCTGGACCCTTGAGAGGAGATGTCAAAACGGCCATGAGGCAAAAAATGCAGGCAAGTTGGTCCCACTATATACTTATGGAATTGAGAGGAGTGAAAGGTGATGTGAGGCAGAGTCACTATGACATAATTCGTCCTGTTAATACATGCAAAATTTATGCACTTTTTGATTACTGTAAATTCTTTAAGCTTGTGTCTCCAGACCTTTACAATGTGCTGCCTAGGCTATCAGTCTTCACAGCAGTATTTAGAAATCTGAAGGGAAAATATATTTTTGTATTATATGTTTGTGTGCACGTGTGTGTGTGTGTGCACGTGTGTCTATGGGCTCCCACAAACAGAATGTGATGATGTGACTTCTGTTGTTTTAATTATTTGCTTTATAAAGCAGGAAAGATTGTCTTTCAAACAAAACAAAACAAAACAAAACAAAACAAAACAAAACAAAACAAAACAAAACAAAACAAAACAAAACAAAAGCAAAACAAAACAAAACAAAACAAAACACAACACCATCCTACTGATTTATACAGCTATATAGTACAATATTAGTAAATTACTGCTTCTATGATTTTTAAACATCCATTTTCTCTCTGAGAATCCACAGTCATCCAGATGCAAATAATTGTTTTCAGTATACACCCTTTTAAATAGTGAAGGTTTTAAAATTGAGATGTACGTGTAAAAGCACAGTGTATTTCATATTGATTAGGTGTTGTCTCAAGGTGATGTATGATATACTTTTGTATTTATATTCTGTGCTGTAATTAAATCCAAGAGGTTTGGTATCTGGCATCAAAATACACATAAACTCAAAAAACTAGCATCAGCAGCATGGTCTGTCTTTTATCCATGCTGGGCCATCTAACTGTTGAGGGGTGATGCGTCCATTAAGAAGTTATTTCCAAGGAGGTGTTTTCATTTAAACTGTTGTCAGATCTGCTGACTGATTTATGGCTTGGTTGACTGGTAAGGGATCTGCTCAGCTGGCAGGGCTATGGTGAGCTGTCACTTCTCCCTGTAAACCACGGCTGTTCCTCATCGCTGACAAAATGAGAAATACAGCCCCAGAGGTGCAGGTTTTTTTCTGAAGGTGCTAAAGAGCTGCACCACGCTGCCTGTTTTTTTAGTCCTCACCTATGTTCATAAGACTGATTCAATGTAGTTGAAATTATTGAAGATTTTAGATATGGACAGAGGAAAGAAAAATAAATTTAAGGAAATATAAACATCACCTAATATTTAGAAGTCATTGTGGAACAAATAATGTCATCAAATATAGTGTAAGTTTATTTGATGTCTATCAATATATGTCTGTGAGCATTGATCATATTTGACTACTTTGAAGGGTTTTTTTTCAAGAGTTTCTTTAAAAATACATGTCTAGTTAGGGGCTCAGAAAAAAGAGATTGATATTATTTAGTTACTCAACATACAATTTGCTGTGCTTTTGAAGAAGGACTTGGAAAGGTGATTCTGGAGGAGAGAAGGAGTTTGGAAACCCACATACTTTAAATTAGAAGAAAGATGATGCTTCTTTCAAATTCTTATAGGCACATATATAACTGCATATTTAGTAAAAAATATTCTGGAAACTTCAAGAGCAGTATCCATTCTAAATACATTCTAGCTTTACTCTGCTCATTCCAAGGGGATTTGTGCATAAGTTTCTTTTGTGTTTCACACTTTTCAATGGTCACTTATAACACATTATATATAAATGGACAATGATGATGCCATTTAACACACTAACCAAAGAATAGCACCAGAACCTTCCTAAATATGCTACTATTCTGTAGAATTACTTGATAAAAGATGCTATATGACACATTGCCACTCTCCTCCCTTAGCTGACTTTAGCTCTGTTCAGCTGTCAGTGACAGAAGAAACCACTAAAACCTGTGCTCTTAGAAAAAATGTCCTCTCCTTTTTCAATTTTCTATCTAGTCTCATGTACAGAAATATCCTTTCTCAAGCATGGTACCCTTGAGGTCTGACTTACATAATGTGCAAGGCTATAATCTGCACATGCTTTTGGAGAATATTCAAGCTGGTGAGGTCATTTGCAGACTGAATCTCCTTACTTGGTCCATATATTTAAAGGATAAGGGATTTTTATTCTTTGCAGTTGCTCCAGCATTTTTAATCCTGAGCACACTGGTAAAGGTATTTGGTATCTCCTTTCTGCCACTGTACCTCTCTATGTTTCTGTCCTGCTCTTCTAATGGATTTTTATAATTCAAGGTTCTTGAAATTAACATGACAAGGGTCAGGGGAAAGTTGCCCTACTCCTTTTTTACATTTCTGCAGAGGAAGACGGCTACACAATACAAAATGAGGAACTGTTTCAACAAGCCAGGATCCAGCACAGGGGTAACAGCTATTTTACAGGCTTGGAAGTAAAATAACGACACAGAAAGTAGCTTTGATAACAGCTGCAGGTATGGAAAAATACAAGTAACAGCATAAATCCACACAGTATGTAAGAGCCTACAATTATGGCAGCAGACACACTATTACTCAAGCATCTAAAACCACAGAGAAAGCAAGCCAAATAACTTGCTAATTGTGCTTAGTATGCAAAAAGTTCATATTTGGAGCACACAAACAGGACATTCTGTACTGGCAGGAAGGAGAAGGCTCCAACTGAAAGCTCATGCAAAACAGACTGTATCTAGCTACAAAAAAGCAATGGCATTATTTTCAACCTACCGTCTACTGGACTCTTACCTTTTTGACGTCCCTCACTAGATGATGCAGAGTGTTGGATGGTCCATGTCTCTGCAAAGGACAAATGAAGAAGAAAAAAATAGTTTGCACAAAATATAAATGTTAGGATAACTTTCTCACCTTAGTAGCTTAGAAATCGGGCAGCTAAGAGCACTTCAATTGTACAGTGTTAACAATTAAAAAAACCCGCAAAACAATTAAAGAGCATTATTTCACCTGAATCCTCTTTTGCAGAAAACTCTTCCATAAGAAAACCCTAAGAACTGCCATATTGGATGAAAACTGAAGTCCTGTGCACCAGGTTGGGCTCCTGGCTTGGAAAAACCAGGAGCACAGCACAACATGCACAACCTCTGGGAAAGAGCGGATGCAAAACCAGCTGCTTTAGTCTCAGCCTTTCTGCACTCAGGACTTCCACTGCTGATGGCTCAAAGATACTCTGAGCCTGGCACTGCACTGAGACTGTCTCATCTGAAAGCCACTGTCTGTGAATGCACATGCATGTGGATGCAGCATGCACAGTCCGTGAGTTTGTCCAATCTTCTTTTGACTCCAGGTGGCATTACAAAAATATTCTGCAGAGGAACACTGCAATTTCAAATTATTATTATTGCTGTTGTTGTTGTTACATCTTAATTTATTTTCTGCTTTGTTTCTGACTGTTGCTGATATCTTAAGAGACTTTTATGGGAGATCTTCTTGGTTGTAGCTGATGATGGACAGTGCACGTGTGTAGAGTTGATGTTTCCATACATGCATTGCTCTGTGCTTCCCAACAGTTAATTTTACAAAAGCCCATCTCCGAGCATGATGAGACTTACCTGTGATTCTTCATATGCTGCTTCAGATTTTCCTACCCTGAGTGATTCTAAATCATCTGCAAACATTATTTTCTGTTCTGTAGGTACCATTTTCCAGATCTTAAATAAACAAACTGAAAGCGGTTGTCCCAGGACAGGGTCTTCAATGACCCTGGTCATAATGTCATTTTGTGGTGAAAACAGACCATGTATTCCTTCTCTCTGTTTTCTAGCATTCAAGTAGTTTTTAAACCAAAAGTGTTTCTGATCTTCTATGCCATGGCAGCTACATTTCTTTAGTTACCTTTGAAGCTCTAAAATACTGTCAAACAGTTTTGCAAAAAAAAAAGGGACCGAGTGCAACATCCTTATTCTCCTGCACATTGACTGCAGAAATGGTAATAGATTTCTAAGGCTTAACATTTTCCTACAGAAGCTGGGTAAACTCTGTGTTGACATAAAATTGATTCCTTTGGCAGTGAGTTCTATACTTTATCCTATTTTTACAAATTTGCCATGGCAGAGATAAGATTCACTGTTTTGTAGTTCCACAAGTCACTCCTAGGTCTCATGCTGAAATGTGGTATTTTTTAACTGGCCTTGTGATTTTTCTGGTGCTAAGGCTACTATGGATGCATTTGGTCATATATTATAATCGGTAGTTTAGGCATTCACAGCCTGGGTCTTTTGGAATTTGTACATAAAAAAATTTATGCTGATTTCTATAGCAATAAGTTTGTTCAGTTTTGTAGCTGTAGAACTGAAGACTTTCCTCAAACTTATTCCTGTAAAAACTGGTTTTAGTACAAGAACTACAATGTTTATCCCTGTTGCAAGAAAGCTCTTAGGCATTCTGTTCTTAATACACAGGTGCTGGTCGATAGGCGAAGTGTAAGCTGATCATAGACCAGATGGGAATTTGTCTCTAGGGTGACATGGATACCTGTTTCTCTATATTTTGCGCAAATTTAATGAATTCTTCTCATATTTGATATTTTTGCAAGACTGACTTCTGGTCACCATCAGTGTGCAACACCTCTGGATAACAGCCCAGCGAGGCAGCTTATGACGGCAAGGGCTTTGAAAAACCTGTCAGAAGAAAAACTTTTTGAAAAGAGATATGCCCATATCACAGCCTTTCTCCAACACACAAAACTGGGAATTCTAAGAACTAGACAATGCTTTAAGATTTTTTTCATACCATATAAGAAGTTTGAACTTTCTGAGCTACTACCTAAGTAGGGTGAATGCTGGGATGTGTTTTGCATTTGAAAATTCAGAAGCAAACTGAACCTTTGCAGTTTTATATTCATTTTAATGTCAAGGATTAAAAACTTGCAAACAGGTTTTTAGAAGTCAAAGGTATAATTTTTGGAACACTCAATGAGGGCATGGGGAAGTCCTTCATTATAACAGAGGTTGATTCGGAGTTGGAAGATTTTTCTGAAACAATATTGTCAGGAGTCATATAATACCATTGTATGGGTCCTAACTTGCCAGTTACTGTCTTCCAGCCAGTGCCACCTGCCTAAATCTTAGGTTTGTCACCGGAATTACAACGACAAGAAATTAGCTGTTACTATGTGGGGCTTAGTTCATGTCATACAAAATCCATACAGCAGACCATGTGGGCAAGACACAGCATGTTACATTATATGAGAGACAAACAAGAGAGACAATACGGACTAATGAAAAATTTCTGCAGCAGATGTTGACTGCCCTGTGCATTATCATCATGTCATTACAATACAGGTGGGAGCTACAACAGTGAACATAGAGACAGAAAATTTGCCTTTGGATGGCCCTACCGTATTATACAACTCTTCTAGCCGGGAGATGGTGAGAAAACGATGCATGCTTACTCCATTTTCTATGAGTAATTTCACAAAATCCACTCTGTCCAACACCAGTGCATCCAGCATTGCTTGCTCAAGGGAGCCCACCTGCAAAGCAAGTGATTCATTGAAGCTGTTCCTGGGCGTGGCAGGCTGCATCCAGCTGGTTCAGTCACTCTAGCATGAGCAGGGAGTCCTAACAAAATTCTGAAATGCTTGAAATGGGATAGCCACTGTTTTAATCTGTAACAGTTTTTCTGACTCAGGGCTGCATTTCAAAAATGAGTATCAGAGTGCTCGCTAAAATACTCTAGGAAAAGGAGATTAGGGCAAAGGAACTGGAACCCAGAAAACTGGTGACCACATCTCCACCCTATTCACCATGTCATTATTATCATTATTTCTTTTCCTTTCAAACATTTTTTTTGTATTGGATATATTCATTATGTGCACACAAAATCACTTTAGTTCTGTCTTTTCTAGAGTTTTCTTCTGTTTATGGTGTGGAAACTCGGGGAAATTTGAACACCAAGGAAACAGAAATAGCTTTTTCTTCTGTTTATGGTGTGGAAACTCAGGGAAATTTGAACACTGAGGAAACAGAAATAGCTTTACAATTTGCATTTCTTTGAAGGTCCAAATGCAAGAGGTCTTCTTACACAAAACCTCTCTGTCTTATCTCATGTAGGTCAGGTGGAGTTAGAATGATGAGAAATTATCTCACCCTTACAGCTTTTAGCTTGCAAAATGATTGCAGTTTGCAGAATTTATGCAAATTTTTGCTATGATGTGGTGATGAAGAGATAACAAAAAGGCCAGTTTAGTGCCATTAAAATCCCTCCTATGTTTTGACATGCACTTATGCACAATATCAAAGACAAAATAAATAGTCCTGTTCACTCCATAACTGAAAAGGCGAAGATTTTTGTACTAGCTTTTAGGGGCAGCAAGCTGCAGAAAGCTACATTTAAAGCAGGGATATTTAAACAGAAGCTTTTCCCATTGTTATAATTTTTCCATGGGGAATTGTAAGTGCTCTTGTAATGACAGCATGTAAAATTTTAATGACAGTGATGAAATAAGTGTCACAGTAGTGACTATTGTGGTCCAATTGAAACTTCCGAGTGAANTTCTGCCCCTGTAAAAGCTGCAGCACTATCTGTGAGTTGACTCCTCCTCTGCCTGACAGAGCGTTCAACAGCCCCTCTATCTACAGCCTGAAGAGAATCTATGCCCCTGGTGCTCCCTGGGAATGGCGTTAGCTGGGGAGCAACTGGAGCACACAGTGGGGCAGGTGTAGAGCAGGCAGACAGATGCAGAGCAGCAGTGGGCACAAACTTAGCACCACCTGAGTTCTGGAGCCACAGCCCATCCGCAGCAACACTGCTGATCAGCTCCTGCAGTCTACCTGACCTCCAGCACCTGTGTGGCATATTTTTTATGCCAAATCATCACCTTAAATTCAGTATTTGCATACAAAAGCGTGCTGCTTGAAGAGAAAAAAGAAGTTTTGACTTTCCTTGAATTTATAGCCTAGCTGTACACTTGTTTTTCTCAGCTTGCAGAATCATGCTTGGTCGTATAAATCTGGTACTTCCCGTTTTTTCAGAGGTATGGTTTCCTACTCATAAGGCGTCGCTAGATGTCACCATTTCCTTGGACAACAGAACACATCAACATCTCTGCACCTGTGCCTGCTTTCGGCAGCTGTGATTGGGAACCGTGTGTTTGGCAAGACCCAGTGTGTTTTAAACCATGCTAAAGCCACCACTGCCAACAGAACAGATTTAATACTCTGTAGGGTTCAAAGCATTTCCAGTAGAAGATGCTGTGTATATACACATATCTATATATACTGTACCGGCCACTGTTGCCCATAAATGAAGATCTGACTGCGGGCGATGTCTACTCTGTTCCAGGCTAGTGCTAGGCTCAGCTGGTCAGGAGCAGATGCGTTAGCTCCTGTGTACACAGAGAGGGGTGCAGGGAGGAGAGCAGGACAAAAAAGAAACAAGACATTAGGCTCATTATGCCATGGTAATTCCTCTTTGTGAAAAGTCGTAGAGATGTCCATGTCATTTCTGCAACTGATCTCATATTAAAACAAAACCAAACCTTCCACTGCACCTGTAAAAAAACATTGGTTCTCAAATCTGGATCTCGGGTTCTCAGATTGTCTTCTAAACATTAATTATTTCCTCATATTCCCCTTCAAAATACAGCAGATACAGGTGATACCAGAAGAGCTGATTTGTGGTGAACTAAACTGGTTTCCCTCCTATTGGATAGGAAGCAAGAGAACAAGGCAGGATACAGATGGAGCTGCAGGAATACACACACCCCCACACATATCACATGAGCACACACACACACACCCGTGCCTCTAGCAATTACAAGTAGATTCAACTCATACAGACACTCCTGATTTCAGTAGTTGTGCATTTTTTGGCATCTTATGCATTCCAGCTTGATAAGAATCATAGGAATTTCTTCTCTGTTTGAACTGAGGGGGCTTGGTGGGACAAATTTCCCTTTACATATGAAATATCCAAGTAAGAAAGCATTCTATAAAGCTAGTGTCAAGGTATAATACATCGAAATTAAATGAGAAACTATGCAGATGATAAGATGGATTTGGAGCTGTTTGTTTTTGGAGGAGAGGGTATGTTTTTCCCTGCAGTTTTAATGGACACTGTGGGACATTCCTGTCCTGCTGTGCTTTTTTAATATTTCACAGTTCTCAGCTGATTTGCAATAATAAAACAGCATTTGTGCTTCAGTGTCACAGGGAGAACTGGCCTGAATGAACTGATCAACCAAATAAATAAAGGGCCCTTTGACTTTTAACTACATATCTGCTTGCAGTGGTTAGGTGATTGTATAAAGCCTTATTTTTTTTAAAGAACTTATGTATCTACTGTTATTGTGTCTTTATTAATTCTTATACTGATATCATGGAGTGAGGATAAATAACAGCTTTTCATTTCTTCAAAGCATTTCTGTCCCCATTTCTGTACTATTCAAACTTACACACTGTTCCAGTTGAAAATGGACTCTGAAAATGGAGGCAAAGAAAACATAAAGCTGGCTGCTGAAATTCCCTGTGAAGACCTCAATGGAAACCTTCCTGAAGCTTAGCCTATAGTTTAATTTCACAGCTCTCAACCTTGAGGCCAGTTCATTGCTGACATTGCCAAATACTTGTCAATACCTACAGTAATTGTTTGGGAGATAATGGATTGTCAATCATCCAAATCACACTCATACCGAAATTAGCTCTGATAAAAAGGTGTGCAATGCAGGAACAGAACAGAATTGAAACAAATGAAGAAGGAGGAAAAAAGTGAAAATGTTTCTGTGACTTCTGTGGCTAAGAAGTATCAGGAATGCCCCTTTGCATAAGACACAACTTCTCATTGCTTTGTGCTACAACACAGACAAAAGCTCTCACAAGGGGGGGATGCCAACAACATCCGAAACTTTCGGAGTTTCTTACACAAGCAACATGCAGCACTCAAGAACAGAAAATATTTACCTTTGGGAAAGGCAAAAATATCTCTACATTTCAGCATCCCAAGATTTATTTATAAAAACAGTAAAAAAAAAACCAAACCCCTGCAGTGAGTATGATAGTGTAAGTTAAACACAGAGAGCAAATAATGTTCTCCCCCTTCTGAAGCAAACAAGATATCCTCTCATCAGATCTCCTCCTTCCCAACAATGTGCTTGTAGGAGAAGTGAGAGCTTTAGCAGGTAAGGTTTTTGGTGAGCCATGGAGGAGGCACACGGATGAACTCTAAAACCCAGGGGCAGTGATGGTGATCCCACAGCCTGACAACATTTCACACGTGTGATGAGGAGCTCCAGTTCCTGATTTTCCTACTACAGCCTACAGTCTGGGTAGCCAGGGGTGCTGTCTAGTTAGAAATCATTTTGGATCAAGAGTGGATCAGATGGACTTGGGGCTACTTACACTGGCCCTACTTCAGATAGAGGTCAAGTTAAATCACTGAGGTTCCAGATGAATAACTTCTGAGCCCTAGCAGGGAGTGTTCTCCAGTTCGTGTTGACTGACCCTAGCAATCCTGGGCCTTTCCATGCTTTAGGAAAGATTCAGCTGGCAGATGAACAGAGGGTATTCTGGTGCATTTGATCACAGGAAAGAGCAGCTGGCATGGAGCATGAGGTGGTGCCTGCTCATCTGTTAATCAAAATTGTTTTCTTCGAGCATGCTCATTGCTGCAAATACTGAGCAGAGGGGAAAGCAAGCCATGATCCAGCCTGTGTCCTTCCCACCTCCATTCACTGTGCTTAAGCCTGCCTCCTGTGGGTGCATGTGCAGTCCCAGAGTCTATGCTCTTCTCAGCACTTGTAGCCATAATGTTTGATTTCATTGCCTCACAGAGCACTGCAGATATCTGGCAGTTGAAGGACGTGTGTGGTTTCTCAAGCGGATGTTGTACTCCAGGTCTGAACCAGTCTGAATCAGCTAGGGTGTAGACTGGGAAGTACAGGTGTGCATGCTGGGGCTCTCGTGCATTTGGTGGGATGGGTGCTTCCAGAGTAAAGTTTCTTGCTGGAAAGCCCTTGTTTCCTTCTCTTTCCTGTCTTCCCTGAGGTGTTCTCAGGTGAATGTGGATAACAGTTATGTTACTTAGGAGGAGAAGGAAAATCAAAGCTCTAAATGTTTGTACAGAGCAGCATACAGGCTGTGGATGCCTTTTACTTTATTTTATTCTAGGGTAGAACTGATGGCCTTTGCCTCACATGAAAAAGGAAGTATTCAGGCTCTTTTAGATGCAATTCTAGCCAGTATTAAGAAGTATGAATGATTCCACTCATACAAGAAAAACTCCTCAGAAAAAACATGAGATGGATGGCCTTCTTAAGAAACTGTCTCCTTTCAATCATTTCCTTGACTGCATTCAGTGCCATAGAGCATGGATTTGAGCAGTAGGAAGAATCCAAGAACTGGTCTTTCTGGGGATGCATCTCACTCATTAGCGTAACTGCAATGTGCCCAAATCAAAGCCAAAGGATATTTGGGAAATAAAGAAATAAGGCAGAGTAAATAATCTATTGCACTGTATTATTTTATTACTGTATCATACTTATTGCATTAAATAATGTTTTAGGTAGTATGACCAATGTCTCTGTAATATTTACTCAGTATTCTGGTGTCTGGCTGATTGTAGGATATGTTCCTCAAAAGAATGTTTTAACACTATGACAGCATCTGCATTGCGACCCTTCCTTTCATCTGCTCCTAGAAGAAAAGTTGCATTTGGGATGCAATTCATTGTTTTGGTAGCATTTTATCTTGGTATAGATATCGCTAGATATAGACAGACTGCTGGGACAGCAGTTAGCTCATGCAGATGTTAATTTTATGTTCTTAGGCTGCCACCCAGGACTGCTTGGATATCTTGCATAGACTCTTCTGGTAAAAAGTCACATTCTCTACTGTCCTATGTTATAGTGTAAGATGGATCCCCCC
>VYXC01007180.1:469666-567926 GCA_013397175.1 Platysteira castanea
CAAAGACCATGGAGTTCAACTACGGGCCCTGCACAGGACATCCATAAGAGTCACACCATGTGCCTGAGGGCATTATCCAAATGTTCCTTGAACTCTGTCAGGTTTGGTACTGAGACCACTGCCCTATGAAACCTGTTCCAGTGGCCAAATACCCTCCCAGTGAAGAATATTTTCCTGATATCCAACCTAAACCTCCCCTGACACAACTTCAGGCCCAAAACTGATCACAGGAGTCAGGTGCGGCCTCACCAGTGCTGAGCACAGGGGATGGTCACTACCTTAGTCCTGCTGGCCACACTGTTGCTGATATGAGCCAGGATGCCACTGGCCTTCTTGGCCACCTGGGCACACTGCTGCCACAGGTTCAGCTGGCTCTCAACCAAATGATAACTTAATTTCAAAATGCTCTGAGTTTAGGACCTCAAAGACTCAGCTGGCACTGTGAACTTCTGTCTTTTCTGAATGCACAGAATCTTTTAGGTAGTAAACAGATATATCCAGCCTTTTCTTATGGTTTAGATCTACTGTCACTGCCCATAGCTGCTTCCTCTCTGTGCCAGGTGCTTTCCTCCTATTTGAGGTAACTAAACTTTTGTCCAGGCAGGAACTCAGCAAGGAGTGACTGAAGCTAACCCTATTGTATAAGGTTATCAGTGAGAACACAGCACCAACCCCAAAAAAGCAGTCCGGGCTGAAAAGCAGAACACAGCAGAAAATCTGAGTGTGAATCAACCACTTTACACCATATATATGTGCAGACACAGGGCTGTTTGAGCTATTCATCCATAGCAGCTGGCTGGGTGGCATCCATCTCTCCTCCAGCACAGATGCCTCTCATTATTCCTTGACACTGAGAGATTTTTTACCTTGCACCAGGTATTGACTGGTTGATAAAAGACATTTTTCAGCAAGTACGCAAGGTTTAAAGTACATACAGCAACCTCAATTTCTGTAGTCAGAGGCATGAAGAAATGCAGACACGTCCTAAAATATTTATGCAGAATTTACACTTAAAAATGTCCAATATCTTTAGGTCTTAAAAAACCTGTCTGTTTTGCTGGAGACCTCTTGTTCTGGCGTTTTCTTTCCCCTGAGTTAACCGGTAAAAATTTTATGTTTGCGATGTGGTCACCTAACTCCAGGAGTCATTAATGTATCTCACAACCTGCCAGTGCTACTCACAAGTACATTGGTGGGTAAATCTCTGCAGAGAACTGGTAAGCAACACACTGGTGCTGTTATAAGAGAACATTGGCTGGAGCCAATGGGATACAGAAGCTACTGCACTAAAAAACATGCTGTGCTAAAGGAAAATATCTGGGTCAGTAAGCTCTACTCCCAGCTACCTCTTGCTGGATGAATGTTTTCCATCTTGGTAGATGCAAAAATAACAGGAAATTAAAGACTTAGCAACCCATTTAATAACTCATTGCTAAGAAAACATAAAAGAGTAAAGAAAAAGTGACCAAGAGCTTTTCAGCTACCTACTGTAGATCCTTTAAGCCTGTTGTTGAGTTGTACCCTCTGGACAACTTTAGTGGAAAAAACATACAGAAGGAAGAACAACCTAGTAAGTTGTGCATAAGGAATCCAGGACATTTCATCAGAAAATGATAAATCTCAAGACAGTTGTGTTAAAAAGTAATATATGCTAAGGACTTGCTTGCATGCCAAAAGGAAACAAGGGGGTAAGAGTTGCAGTTTTAGTCAAACTACCACTAGACATTTTTCTTTATTGCTGTGAAAAAGGGAAGATTAGTTTAAAAAGAAATTTTCTCTATGCTGCTCTGTTTCACATTGTAGCTATGAAAATGTTTCCTATTTTTCACAGGAGCATTGTGTTAGAGAGTAAAACTACCATTTACCCTACTCAGCTATTTCTTTTGATCCAAAACCCAATTTACATCCAAAGAAGAAAAAAACCACAAAATCAAGTACTTCTTTTTTTCCTGGAGGGATTTGGGCCACATTATTACCTCTGTGTAGCTGGTATTTTCAGTTGTTGGTGTTAAACTCAATTATTTTAAAATAACTTTTTTTTCTGTTCCTCTGCCACCCCACTGGGTATTTTGGAGACAGTCTTTTTCTAATTTCCTCCCTTCTTTCCTCAGTGGTCACACTATTTATAGGCTTGAAATGACTTTTTCAGGTAATTTTCTTAGTCATCTCAGTGAGCAACTGTGACTTCCAACAGAAAGCATTTTTTAAAAAAATGTTTTTCTTTTCTTCTTTACAAATATAATAGAAGCTGGTGTTAGCATTCCTTACAAACACAGAGTTGTATTACACTGCACTGAAGAGATAGATCTTCAGACAGACATACCTGAAACAGGCAGATGAATCATCAGTAAAGGTTGCCCAACAAGCTGCAAAGCAGTTGACTGGATTCTTGCTAAATGTCTTGATTTCTTTTGGTGTCCCCATAGTGATCTACTTGCAAAGTACAGTAGCAGATACTTTCAAAGCTGAGGGCAGCTGGACTCCTTTTATGTGGAGGTGCTTGGAACCCAACAGTCAAACTTTTGCTATCACAAACTACCTCTCATTTCCCTCCACAAAACCTGTCTGAGCAAAATGCATGAGATTTGCCCTTAAAAGAAGGAAAAAATACATGCTCCCCTGCCCCCAACTAAGCCTCCCCCCACAACAACAAACAACAAACAATAAACCACAAACAAACCAACAAACCCAGACACAAAAACCTGGGAAGGCCTGCCCTCTACTTCACTGAGGATTTTACTGAAGTATCTTAATGTGAACAGGATTAATTTCCAGGAAAATAAACTAGTTGCATCCCCATTCTGCTCAGGAAAATGTGTTAGGAAATCACTGAGCCAAAACGGACCTTCTTGCAAGCAGGATTACAGCACACTGTGATAGCTGCCAGCAATAATTACAGTCCAGCAGGACAGAAACCTAATTTTCAGTCAGCGCAGGTAGAAAACAAGTGAAAACCAACAACATGGAGTAAAGAAGAGCAGCAGGATAGGAAGCAAGGTGGGAGGAGGCGGGAGAGGAAGCAGAAGGAAAGTATTATCTGACCTTGGACTCTACCAGAAGCATCTATTTTAAAACTGCTTTGCTCTCTGTTTATAATCTGTTCCATCCTTGTTTGACAGATTATTTTTTCTTTCCTTTTCTTGTACACAGTTTCCGGCTCAGCAGGGACAGTTTAGCCTTATGTGTTTCATTAGTTCTTTAGTTTTTCTGCCTTCATGCTGATACTGCATTGAGCTCCCAAAGGCAAAGCCAGGTAACACTATTTTACCTGAGCGCAGTGAATACCAAACAGACTTTCAGGAATCATTCACACTGAGAGACAGAGATAGTACACTGCCGTGTGAGACTTCCCAAGTTCTCTCTGAATGTACATGCTGGGTTACCTTAGAAATATAATTTATAGCTGTCCATAGTGGCATACCATAGTGGTGTCCACAGTCCGAAGTGGCACCTACCAATGAAAGGACCAGCTAAGACAGGGATACCTCAAAAAAATGGTGAGGAGGGAAGATGTTGTGAAACAAAAGTCAAATGGGGTCACAGGTGAGACAACCCCTGAAATGGCAGGAAGATTCAGACGCTTTAGAGGACAAGGAATCGGTTGTAGTAGGTTGTAATGGGTCCTAAACCAAAAATTTCTGAATTCTTCAGACTTGTCTTCCTACCCTCAGTAAATGTTCACACTTTTGTCCCTTTCTTATCTGTGTGAAGTAGACCTATCGTGCGAAGAGGACAGGACTTGTGCAGAAGACACACAGAAGCAGTGCTAGTGTCCAGATTAGCAAGTCATAAGACACAAAAGTTTGTTTTGTTTTACAGAATGCTTCCTAAGCCCTCATAACTGTGTCACAGTTTGCCATATTCAGGCCTAGCTGGACATACAGATGATTAACTTTCATCAATATGAGCTGCTATGCATTGGACAGTATGTACAAGTTTGTACTCTGCACATGCAAAGTTGATTTTACTCCTAGAATGAGAAGCAAGAGCAATAAGCAATAATCATCAACTGCAGTTCCTCTTTTCATGCCTTTACTAGCCAAAAACTGAGTCTTTCCCTCCTAACACAGCTCTTTCCCCCCCCTAGGATTTATTGTGAGACCTCCACAGAGATGGAAGAGCTTATTCTGTTTGAGGTCACTGTAAGGGGCCAGGGTTAAATTTGAATAGCTATGCAGCACAAGGCTGTACTTGGTATTTATTCTACAACGTGTGAATATTTATTTTTTTTACAGTATGGTTAACCTCAACCACTTCAGAATATGACGAGTGATCTGAAATATGCTCAGAGTTTTAGCATGTATTTGTTTGGAGAGGGAAAAACCACCAAAACTGGAGAGAGAGTGACGTGCACATCTGCACAGAAAGATGTTTTACCCTCTGTCATGAAGGAGACAAGAGATGAAGAAGAAGAAAAATAATTCTTTAAACCTCAAGTTGACCGTGCCTGCTGACTAGACAATGGATAGATGAAGATGAAGGAAAAAAACAGGACAGCAGTCATGAGAGCAAAGAAAGCATCAAGTGTTTGCTCTACAAACCTAGCATTCTAAGAATGCTGCAAATTATTCATGCTTAGAGATTTAATTTTTCTCATCATCATTTCATTATGACTTCAGGAGAAACTATATGATGCTTTAAAATATAGTCGAAGTGATTTTTTTTTTAGCTACCTCCAGAAAATTTTTTAGTGTCATTAGATTTCACCTCTGACAGATAAATTTTTCTTATGCATCTCAGTTACAGAAGTCAGAATAAAATCTCTCCTTTTTTTAAAAAAATGCAGATGCAATTGTGAGTGCAACCTGAAAGTCTCCTGTTTTAGAACACAGGCTGGTTCAGCAAAATAGACAATTGCTTCCAGACTACACGTTGACATTTATAATTTAGCTAGGCCTACTTAAATATTTCAGAGGAAAATTACCCTGAAAACGATATGAGAGTTTGATAAAATGAAACATTAAAGGAGGTCAGTTACACAAAGTGTCAAAATGGTTCAGATAAGCAGGGAAAGCATTTCTCTTTTTCTTGGAAGGAATAATACTGTTTAATACAGGGGAAACTACTTGATGTGGAGGCATAACAAAGATCAAAGTGAGCAGGTGAGTCAGTGGGTCATACTGCAGAAGAAGGGGGATAGCCAAACTAGAGGAAAATCAGGAACAGAAAGATAAGTGGGGAAAACCCTTGCATTTAGGGAAAATCTAAATTAAGTAGTTTGCTGTTTTGAGGAGTACAAAAGAGAATTCCAAATGAGGAAATATGAGGGTGGAGATATGAGGGGAGAAGCTTGAATGTTGGTTGCCAAATTTTAAAATTTTACAGCTCCTTATCATTGTGCCATGTTGCGGCAGCTGAGCCAGCAGCTGTGATGGCTGAGGGGCTGAAGAGCTCAGGTGCGGGAAGGGCCCACTGGTGGGCCAGCTCCAAAATCTAAGATCATCCTCTGACTCTGGGTAGGAAAAGCCTCCCCTGTCAGGCTTTGTGGCTCTATGTAGATTCGGTCTGTCTGGTTGGCCAGTTGGCCATACGCCCCTTTTACCCCTTACAAGGTTGTAATCCAGTCCCCACTCCGCCCCTTCCTTCTCCCCACTGGTTGTTGTTGTGTTACTGCACCTTCTCTCCGTCCCTGTGCCCTCAGACCATGGGTTACTGGTGCTCTGCCTGCCCGCTCTCTGTACCCCTATAAGTTTGTCACAGCCCTTAGTTCAGGGTTTTTCGTCCATGGAACCCTTTGTTGTGGTTTGGCTACAAACCCTCCAGAACTCTATACCAAGAGCCCCTCCTGACTCTCTGCCTCTGGTAACGCCTGAGCTATCCAGCTGGAGTGTGAGCGTGTGCTTTCGAGCCTCCATCGGCACGGCTGAGAAGGCCGGCCTGCTGGTGTGCCAGGCAGCACCGCCGGAGCGATTCCTTGCTAGGGACACTTCAGAGATAACGCGGTGGCCTCTCCACCGACCACCCACACCACGTTAGTGCCAGCACTGCAACATTTCATGTTTTTATTTGATTTTTCATAGGCTCAGTGTCTAGCAAAAAGCAAGGTACAAGCAAAACAATCAGTACTTATAAGAAAGGCAGCAATTCTGCAATTGAGGAGCCATCAATTGACAGAAGTTACTGTAAATGTTTGGCTTATCCTGTATCTGGCACATTTTTTCCCAGACTGGACATCTGGGACACCCTTGATGATTGCAAAAACAGGTTATGAAAATCTCACAGCTCTGTCCCATTTAAAAAAATTTATATTTTATGATATGTACATACTCTTTAAGTCTTACAGTACTACCAACATTTTGGAATAGAATGTGCATATTTTCCAGTAGAATTAATGACCAAAAATGTTTTGGTAGTAAATCCATTTCTTGTCCCCCAGCAGGTTTCATACTGGTATGTTAGTTCATTTCACTGCCTGAATTACCAGTCCCTGATTTTAACGTTGCCAATATATGAATAAATATAACTTGCAGGTCACAAAGCGCATACACAGGGTAATGTAAGTCAGACATTGTCCTTTAAATCACTGGGCTGTGCACATCATAGACTGTGAAGTTAAGCAGATGTGCGATTTCATGTAGACTTGCAGTGTAGAAATGTGTTAAGATCAGCCAAAAAGACAGAAATGGTTTTAGCTGTTGAGATAGACAGTTTCATTCAAATACTGGTGTAATCCAAGGTCTTCCATTACCCTGATTCAGACAAGAAATGTGGAGGAAGTGTAATGGAGTTCACTTCCTGCAACTCTTCTATAGAGAGAATTCTTGGAGGTATTGGCAAGACACTGACATAATAGATATTCTTCTGAACATAAAAGTCATAAGTTATGGAGAAAGTTCATCACTGAGATGGATATTCTGTTACTCTAAGAAAACAAGAATTGTTTGATCATTCCCATTGCTGTATATCCTGAAAATTTGTGTCATGCAAGTCATGGCCCTAAAAAATACTTCTTCCAAGACTCACATGCACACATCTGTCTTCTAATCTGAACTGAAAATGCTGACCTTAGAAGGAAGTATTGTGAGTTGATTGGGAGGCAACAGTATTAATATTGGGGACTGTTGCTCCATGGTAAATTTCAGTTTCTAGTTTTCCTTTGCAACAGTTTTCAAATAGTCTGACAGGACATGGGTGCTTTGCTATGGATGATGCAGACATATGCGTATTCTGTATTAATGCTGACAGTGTCATGACAACACGCAGAGACCAAGCAGCAAAAATAGCCACCAACCATTAGTTTCTTGGCTGGTGTGCTGGTGAGACTAAATAGGCAATACTTGAAAAAGGCAGCTCACTTAGTGTGAGATATTCCTGTAGGACAGTAAATTTGCAGTTCCTGCTTTATCTACAGAAACCCTGCGTCTTACACAGTGAGCTAGCTCCTTGTCTGTGTCTGAGATATCATAGCTGTAATGAATGGGTCTGTGTGCCCCATGTGAAGCCACTGAAAAGGTAATTTTATTTTCTAAGAAAGACAAAAGAAATTATGACTTCTCAGACAGAACAGAGCCTGGCAGTGAGAAAGGTTTCTGAACATTATCATGGAGTGAGTATATTAACTGCATTGAACCCTTCCAATTCTCTGACTGTAAAAATTGGTTTATATTATCTAATGTGGAATTCGCTGTGTCACCTCGTACTGCTTTGCCTTCAATTTCCTTACAGAGCTATATAACAATTTAGTGTGCATTTCCCAGTATTACCTGTTAATAGTGTAAATGGGGTAATGGATATTTTCACAAGCTTATGTTTGTAGCGGGAAGAGCAATATTCTAAATTTTATTTCTGTGGCTGCAATTTGAACCACAAAATATGTAGGAAGATGGGAAATGAAAAGACTGGTAGTAAGTTGCATTAATAGCTACCAGATGACTTCACCAAATGCACCAATTAAAACAGAAAATGTCTGCTTACTGAATATAAGCAACAAAAGGGATATTGGTCTTTGCAGACATGTTCCAGATGTAAAGATGGCACAGCAGAAGTTCACGACGGACCCAATAACTGACTAAATTGAACGCTTCTGCTTCAGTGGTAGGTCTGACATTGTAGTGCTTTCTGTTAGCAGATGCCCTCCCTCATCTGATGGTAGTTGAAAAGCAGATGGTACAATCAAAAGCTTTTCCAGGGTTCGGTGTAATACAACAGCTGTCTTTGGTTTTGTTGGTTTGGTGTTTTTTGGTGTGTTTTTTTTTTTTTTATTTTCCTCTTCTTTTATTTATTTTTTTTTTAAACTTTTTTTGAGGGGGGATGGTTTTTGGTTTTTATTTTTTTTGTTTATAGCTCTTTTTCTTGTGAAAGTTGTTCTCCGAATTACTGAAATGAAAAAAATACTCCTAGGATTAGGTTTTTTCTCTGTGGAGTCAATGACTAACTTCAGCTAACTTCATCTGGCCTCTTGGCAGCTGAAAACACAAAATATGGTCCTAGTTCTTTAGCAAAAAAGCAAGCAGGTGTGGTTTGCAGGATTAAAAACCACTACTCAATATCTTAACACTTACAGAGGTAGAACCTAACTGCTAGACTAATAGTATTGGTTTGTATGGGCTGGAAAAGAGGCTTAACCTTCACCAAAATTTCTAGAGCTGCACAGTCAATCCTGAAGTGGATTGGCACATCAGTTTGGACACAGAGGACAAATTCTCTTTAGTACACTTCATGCTGGAAATCTCACAGAATGTTTCCATGGGAGAAACAAGAGCTGTTCTAGCAGCCAGCAGGCCGGCAGTTACCTGATGCTTTCCTGCTTCAAATGCCTGCTGCCAAATAATATGCTGTTCACAGCAACTATGCTCCTGCAAGAACTACAGTTGACTTCTTCTATTTGAGAAGTCACCAAGCCCTCTTCAGCCTCCTCTCTAGGAGAAAAAATTACATCATCATTAAAAAGCATTAGCTGAAATGATTTTATTGTTTTTGAAGGAAAAATTCTTGAAAAAAGCAGACCTAAATGAACTTCTAACCTCTGGGAAGGGACAAAGAAATCAAGTGACAATATGCTAGTAAATTCTTAAAAGTCCATCTGATATAGCTAATATTTAATTCAGATCAAAGTGTATGCTAATAAACAGTTGCAGCCAGTATTTAATTAGCATATGAATTCACTGAGGTTGCACATCCAGCTGAAAAGCACAACGATTTTTGCAGCCAGTATATTATCAAGTCAAACTCTTCCCTG
This sequence comes from Platysteira castanea, assembly GCA_013397175.1. NCBI lineage: Eukaryota > Metazoa > Chordata > Aves > Passeriformes > Platysteira > Platysteira castanea. Next base: position 478,845 of record VYXC01007180.1, read on the forward strand.
TATAAACTCTTACAGAAACATGGAGAGGTTTGCTACAGTAGCCTTTCCAGTCACACAGAACTGAAGCCATCGAAGATCAATAAACCGTATTTGTAGTCCATATAGAAAAGAAACTGCGAAATCACTGTGAGATACTGGAATGTTAGTGGTTAATGACTCAAACAATTGAGCATTTGCAAAGGCAGAGGATGCTTTGCTGATGATGCTCCAAGTAACCGCCCAGGTGCAGAGGGAGTGCACACCCTTCTCTGGACACTACAGCTGGGTGTTGAACAAGATGAGGGAAGAGGCTGAAAGGAGGCAAACCCTGCGAAGTGGGATAGTACTTTTTATCATGCCAATGCCCTTATACAAGTAGCTCAGCTTCCCATGTAGCCTGCAGGTATTCATCCCTTCTGATAACTGGGTCAACTACACTGAATCAAGAGGCAGCAGTAACGTTGTGTCCCATCATCCACGGTAATGTCATCTTTGTAACGTTCCAGCGGAGGTACCTGGGCATTCCCACCGAGCCTGAGTGTAGTATTAAACCACTGGACTTTGTGCTTTCCCCAGCCCCAAGGGATCAAGACTGCAAGCATCGCTTCAACCAGCAGATACAGAAATTGCAACAATCAAGTCTCATCCTTGCATCCACAGGTGGTGAATATACACCTTTCTAATCTTATCTTCTCTTTCAATTTCTTTCCCTTATACATTTTCTTAAATGTTGATTTTTATGCTTTTATACTGTTGCATTTCTAACCAAAACTGCTACATTTTAAAATTTGCCAAGTACCTTATTCTACCTTAATGTTCTAAAGTTTGCAAGTAGAACTTAGATATTGGACATGCAAAGAATTTTGCTTTTTTTCCCCTCACACTGCTCAGAGTAAATCAAGCAACTTTTCCCAAGTGGACCAGGGCATAACAATGACTGAACAGCTTCCCAGCATCTTGTGTAACTAACCATTAAGAGTCAAAGCCCTACATTTGTATGGCAGTATTGGGATTTGAATATTAGCCTTGCAAGGCAGCCTTCCCATGCACTCTGTAGATTAGGAAAATTGGGATCCATCTCTGTTTGAAATAAAACCACAATAAATAGCAAGCACCTGCATGATGCACGTTGTCTTGATCGCAGCTTAATGCACTCATTTACTACAGCATGACACCTGCTTTGTTTCAATCTGACAGCACCAGAGCTGCAAGTTACACATCAAGTCATCTGGAACTACCTACTGCCATACACATCAGCAGCACAAAGCTGTAAGGTTTACACTGTCACCGCGCAGCCATCATGATTGCCACAGCAACCATACACTGTTGTACAGGAAGAACAGAGAGCAATCGAGGCAAGAAGAAAATATCTATTACTTGCTGCCATGAGCTGGAGATGAGATTTTACTGATTTTCTTTTAGCAGGAAACTAATCAATTTGTATCTCTTGCCTCTATGGGGAAATGTGTTCCAAGAATGAATGGATGCACACAAACTTACGCCCACCGACCATGCTCTCTTTGTTCTGCAATTTCTTCTTGTAATGCAGTAAGTAGTAGGCAATGACACTATCAGATTGCTTAATGTAGTCACTGAAACTTCAAATATTCAAGGAAAGAAATTTAGCAGAAAATGGCCATGGCAGTAATAAGAAAACAAACTTAACCAGCAGGTGGTACACACTTTACTGCTGGAGTTAATGTACCATTTTTTATTACTAAGGTGCTTAGATTGGACCTATCCTGATTCACAGCAATTTCCATTTTCTATTAAATGGCTACAAGACTAGATGTATTCACTCTCAAAACACTATTTTGGAATAATTAGTTTTATGACAAATGCGTCTCACTGCCACAAGTGTGGTTGTTTCCAGGGACATGGACCCTTCTGGCTTGCCAAAGCGGCCTTTCCCAGTGGCTGCCCAGTGAAGCTCCACAGACAGATCCACCCAGCTTGCTGGAAAGCACATTCTGGCTTCTGAGAAATTCACATCATGATTTGTGAAAAAAGCACTCCAGCAACATGCCACTCTAAGCTGCTACATGAAGTGCTCCCAACAGAATAGAGCAGCCTTTATTTGTCACAAAACTCAGACACTCAGAATTACTGTCTTTAAGGGAAAATAATAAGACTAATTTGTTTACTGACATAGAAGTAAATACTCCACTGAAAGCTGAAAACAGACTTCTGAGCTATTACCCAACACAACGTGTTTTTCACAGATGACCTGAAGTGAGGTCTCCTAGCCTGCTTCCTGACTACTTAGCTTTGGTGAGCCCTCATGCTCCTGTTTTAGGAATGTCTTGGCATAAACTTTTTTAAAGAATTCCATGTAAATGTGACAATTGAGAATCTCCATAAATAATCTCTAAAATACTATCCTATCCTTGTAATCTACAGTTATACATACACAGACATGTATAGTCTACTTCATTTTAACTAGATTTTTATACCATAGCCCTCATTAAGCACCTTGGTCCAAATATATTTCTGAACAAAACTCTGATGCTTGTAATGTCAACTCAGATAAGTATACAATTTCATAAAAATTATTCATTGGATCGAGAAGTGAAAATTGTTCTGTCTTGCAAATCTAACAGACCTAGATCACTCCTCTTCTAGGGTCTCGCCTTATCATTCAGCTTGTGTACTTCAGATTTTATTCAACAAAAAATTAAAACTTAATCAAGTAAATGGAACATTACACATAATAATGATGCTTCCTGGGCACATAATTCAGAGACCATTATTTAAGCGTGAAATCCAAAATGTCAGAACTTGAAAAATCTCATGTTCTGAGAAAAGGGGTAATTCTTGCTATGATTATGCTTTTTCTCTGGCGTCAGATTTATATAAGAGATGCCAGTCTTTTCATGCATTTTAAGCAGGTAGAGAAGGAACAATTATTTCCAAGAAACCTTCTTTTTCCTTGCATTTGTTACTCGCATTTCATTTTCTTTCTCCTCATCTGTGATTTAGCTGTATTGATGTACTTTATGAGCATCTTCCTGCCTGTACCCTGTTTGCACTCAATTACTTAGTGGCACACAGTAATAAGACAAGCCTCTCCTGCACTGTCTACTTTGTTCTCTATCAATTCAGCAGCCACAAAATCAGATAGGCAGGCACACTTAGGGCACACACACGAACTTAGGGAAAATAGCCATGATCAATTTAGCTGCTCCTGAACTCTCTGACACAATCTGTTGTATCTTCCTTCTATTTTTTGAGGGGTTGATCAGACTAACGATGGTCAGTTCATCAAGCAGAGTTTTGCCTTATGTACAACCAAATCAGAGGGTCAAGCTTGAGGAAGGACAAAAGCTGTGGCTTTTGACAACAGATGTGGCAATACGAAACATACGGCTTTGTTGGAACAGGGAAGTCACCACTCACTCCTGGGAGTACTTCAGAACCCCAAGGTCATCCATTTCTTCTGGTTATGCTGCCTTCAGCACCATGAGCACCACCTTTCTTTTACACACATATACAAGGTTGTGAGTTTTACAGGACACCATTAGACTAGCAACCACACCTCAGACATAAACTCTTTCTAGCATACCAATGTTAGAATTAGCTGAGTACAACTGAGGTACTAGACAGAAACCACTGTTCTAATGTATTCTCTTTATATATGGTTAGGTTAGTGTTATAAATTCAAATTCAGAATACTTAATTTTGGGCACACCACCTCCTGGTTAATAGCTTTTCACAAGATTAGTAGATAGAGAATGTCAGTGGTGACAGATGTTGCATATCTGCAAAGAAATTTGTAACAAATACACAACCATGCTTGGAATAAAAATCTTGATGTGAATACTGCAAACAAAATCTTCACAGTTATTTTTCAATAGCAGGCTTTGTTCAAAGCCTGACAATCTGTTCTGGATTTAGATGTCTGGAATAATCAAGAAATGCACTTTTCTAGTCTAGATGATTCAATGTCTGCCTCTGCTTTCTATCCTTCATTCCTTCCACATTCCTGCCTTTGTGCCCCTACTCCTTCCTGTCACACTTCCTCCCTCCCTTCCTCATTCTTTACTTTTATCTTCTGTCTGTAAGTATGTTTTTTTTTGTCTATATGCAGAATAGTTGTCATAGGTTATAGTGTAAAATGGATTCCCAAAAAAAGTATTCTTTTACCATTTTTATGAACTGCTGAGGCCAGGTGGGGGTGCTCTCTGCCTGCTCCTCCTCCTCCTCCTTCTCNAACTGTTATTCCTATCCCCCATATCTCTGCCTGAAAGCCTCTTAATTTCAAAATTATAAATTTGGAGGGAGGGGAGTTGCATTTTCCCATTCCAAGGGAGGCTGCTGCCTTCCTTAGGCAGACACCTGTCTTTTAAACCAAGACAATAGTGGTCTACAAGTAGGTGTTATTATTAATATTGTTATTATTATTATTACTACTAGTACTAGTACTACTACTACTACTACTATTACCACTACTACTATGGAAATAGCCACAAAATAATTAATGGTGTTACCCTAAGAAAATTCTCTTGTTAATCGCTGATCAGAAATGTTACAGAAAATTCATGTTAGGGCAGTATTATCAACCTGGATTTCCCAGAAGCTGTGACGTGAAGCAAATCCAAATCTTAGAAGAAAGATTAAGTTATAAAATTGAAGCATGTCTGTCCAGTCAATTTGTGGCAAATAAAAGCCCCCAGAAAGGAATCCCAAGTTTTTTCAAAGAGCTTTTTCTTCAAAAATATTTCTGCAAAAGCAGCCTCATTTATCTCCCAGAAACTGTTGAAAGAGCTTGTGTTCTTCAAGAGAGTACAAGCACGTGTTCAAGGCATAGCCTTGCCACTGCAGAACATGAACCTCAGAGACAAGCTGCTTTCCTTTCATGTCACATATCTCCATAGTAAGGCAATAGCCCTAGTGATTGTGCAATCTGTGTAACTCTACAGCATCTTTAACGTATAATCCCAGGGACAGATGCATAATTATGCCTTCTTCTGCTTTCTGTAGTTGAATGAGGTAGAATTTTAGTCATGATATGTCTGAGGATGACTGAAAACTAGTAATATCCACACCCTACTAGCTGGATTCTATGTGGTCAAAGGAAATGCAGAGGAATTTACAAATGGGAACAGATCTGTTGCACTAATCACTTTAAATGCAAAAACATTGAGTAAAGCAAACAAAAGTCAGCATGATATCATTTTAGAGTCTGGATCACAGAGATCAGATTTGTGAACAGGCACACAAAAGACTTGATCAAAACAATGCATTGAACTCAACATACCAGCTCCCTCTTCTTCATGCACTCCATAAGGATAATGAAGAGGTGCTGTGCCTGGGTTCGGGTGTATGTGAAAGTCTTCTGGATGGTGACTAGCAACTGGTCCCTCAAAGACTCGTTGATAAGTCTGAAATTCAAAAAGAAAAGATTAAGTAAAAATCCAGACATGAGGGAACATTTTAACTTTATTTCAACTGTTTTCAGGGACAAAGGTCAAAAAAATAAGAGTCAACAGATCACTGAAGGTTGTTTAGGGCAGGTTTCAAGAACAGGAATTGCTGAAATTATCAGAGATAAACTGGAAAACACTGTTCTAGGAAAACAGGTTGATTGTGCTGAGGTCTCTCATCTACAAAGTTTTCATATCAGTTCCCACATATTGTGTGACAGAAGGTCATTCAAACTATCAGCTCCGTGGGATTTCCTAACAAAAACAAGAACCACACTGATAGTCTTAATTTGAGGGAGACCAACACTTCCAAGTGAACTGAAGATCCCTTTCTACCAGTGAGTTGGAAGAATTCAACTCATAATGAATTTTACAAAACTGGGAACGTTTATGCTGTCAGTGGTTTTGATTTTAGCTTGAAAATGTCAACAGAATCAATTCACCCTACTGATGCTACGCAGGATCTTGTAAGAAAACAAACAAATTTCTCTGTTCCTCACTCCACTCAAAGAAAACATTTTGATTTTCATCATGTTGATCTTCAAGAGAACCCATTTTATATTCCTTCTCAGTGCTAAGGTCAGTACTTGCAAAAAGTGGCCCAACAGCAGAAATAAATAGTAATAGTACATTAAACATTAGTACTTGAACCCTACCTCTTAATAACAAAAAGCCTATTCCTCAGGACTTTTCTGGGTGAAACATTTCTCTTCTCAGTGTCAACATTACAAAATAGTGGGCTCTAACTTAGAACATGTATCATTTGATGCTTCTACACTACCACATTTTTCTCACTTAAAAATTACAACTGAGTGTTTCAAATTAGCTAAGTTGGAATATTTTATGGGGTAAGTCATCTGGTGGAGTGAAAATCAGAGAATAGTCATTTCTCATATTTTAGGCCAGAAAATTAAAAAAATATTTATTCCTGCAGCAACTGCGGAGAAATATCAGAAGCAGCAGGTATCTAAAAGCCATTGTTAGCTTATACAAGCTGCTTTAGGAGAACCATGACCAAATCTCTGAATTTTTCATACTGTTGGTTAAAGTTGCCTGTACTTCTCTGCAGTGAAGAGGCACAAATAAGACTGCAGGATATTCATAACACAATTGAATATCAAATCTGATTTCATTATCTAGTCTTTATACCTACAGCAAACATGTTGTAAGAAGACACAACAAATGGGAATGGGAAAGAAGTGTATGGGAGAATATAGACGACCTGGCATACAGAATACGTATGTTCTCTACCACCTGAATTTGATTTTGGCTGTAAATATTCCTGTTGAATAGTACTTTGATTTCACAAAGAAGCCAGGAAGGCATACTGACACTATGCTCCAACCAGGGTTATTTGGGGGCTAGCTCAGGAACCCCAGGTCGGGAGGCACTTATTAAGAACAAAGGCGAAGGACAAAGGTGCTCTTTCCCCCCGGGACCGTGTCCCTCGGGTTGTGCTTTTAATCCGGTTCAGGAGAGAGGTGGGGAGAGGGAGTGAGGCGGAGGAAAGAGAATTTCCAGCCTCGTGGTGCTTGCTTTTGAAACCCCCGGCAGGAAGGGGCGGGGAGGGGTTCACAACCCATGGGATACAGGTGAGGTGGAGGGGCAGGGGCGGGGGTAACGGGAGCACACCATTCACCAGACAGGGGTGGGGAGGTTGTACTACATATTTTCACCCAGTGCAAAATCATAATGTAAACAAACTAGATATACTTAGTGCAATACAACAGCATACGTCAGTGTGTTTGGATTAAAATGAGTTTACATGGGATTTTAGATCATGCTGTGTGGATCTATTCTTTTTATGCCTGGCTTCTCCTGTTGTTTTCTACTTTACCACAAACTCCCTTTGAGTGGTGGGTTTACCTCTGCACTTGCTGTTTTCATCTAGGAGCAGTCTGGCCCTGGATGTGCTATTTCCTGGGATACTGGGGAGGCAGCAGCAATGCATCTACTGCTCATGCATTAGGCAAGCACTCCTTCCCTGCAGCATGACCCGCTTGCCTCACAAAAAGGCAACACATGATGAGGTAAAACTTCCAGCCCTCCCGGTGGATAACAGTGGAGCTGGCAGCAGAGGACTTGCTGTGTGGGAATTATATGAAAGATAACCTGACCTCCTGTACAGGAGCAAGGAAGTTGCAAGCACATGGGGACATGAAACAAGATGTCAGAGTACAGGTAGAGATGTAGGAGTCCGTGCTAAAGAGAATCAGCTTGGAAATACTGATACCCTGACAAGCACTAATATACTTCGAGTTGCAGATATGTAGGTCATATATGATATAAATTCTGATTCTAGGCTTCTGAAAAAAATGTTTTGGAAATTTGCTTTAATCAAATTTAAACAAAATGGTGCTATCCCTGTATTTAAAAGTGGTTCAGAACTATACAATTTTCCATCAAATGAAGAAAGAAAAAAGAAGCTATTCACAATGAACAAGTTTCCTAAAAACATCAACTGGAGAAGCTGAAGAGATTCATATAAATATCTAATTTCCTTTGGAAATTGTATATGAAAGTAAAGTACATGAAAGAGTATGAAAATTATATGAAAAAATTACATAGACTTGGAAGATTCTCAAATTAAAAATTTCAGAAAAAATTTCCAAAGTTTCTGAAATGTAAACCATCCTGCTTTCTTACAATAATCTAAATTTCCTTAAAAAATATGTGTAATCCAAATCTGAAATTTAATTTTAGAAATTGTCACTCTTTCAGGATAACACACACAGAAAGCAAGAGAAAGTTGCATTGAGTGAAAGCAGAATTGTGTCCTAAGCAACCATCACTTTTCTTTTTTTGATTTAAAACTCTCAGAAACTGTATATTAGTGTAAGTTTAAGCAGCATGTAAAGCAAACTTCATGTGAAAAATACGGAATTTTAAAAACCTAAAATATCAAGAAATGCTTCCCTTTCTATAGGGTAAAACATCTATTGAAGTACTGCTGCTCAGAAACGCCCTGTAGTCATAATTTGATTTATGCAGTTTTCTAGCCTCACTGAATGTTTTTCTTTAACATCTTGGTCTGCAAATCTACATCAAGCCAGTGCAATATCTTTGTGAGATCAAAACCTTGAAGTGATTTTAATCAGAAACAGAAACAATAATAGCAATCTTTCTAGTAAACTAATCATAGCTTTGTGTGCACTGAGATCAGTCATATCAAGACTGTGTAACTTTTATTCCTTAGGAATCTATAAATGTTAGAAGCTATCAAATCGAAGTTCCCAATTGTGTAACCCAGCTGGGACAAACACAAACTGTTTTGTGCTATTAAAGGTTAACTCTACGATGCAGACACCAAATCCAATTTGTGTAAAACAAGTAATTTCACAGAGTACTGTGAGCAAAACAACTGAGATTTGCAGGTGGGGTGATATTTTATCTCCTTTGCAAACACAAGCACATTTCCTACACACACACCTTAAATACACGCTTTTTAAAATCACAGATTTCTAGTTTTAGATTCAGGGAAAAAGAGATGGGCCCACTTTACCAGACTGAAATGCTACAATTATGACTTCCATCAAAGTCAGCATAGACTGAATAGTGTCAGCCGAAGACAGTATTTTTATCTTCTTTCTACTAGGCTTCAGTTCTAAAATTATTTTGCAACATGCCAATAAATTCCTGTTTGGGGCATTTTGATGGCATGATTCCCTGAATTCCACTTTCCTTGCCATGGACAAAAATACTGCTCCTGCCTAAGCAAAATGTACTACAAAACAGCAGTTTAACATGTTCTTTTTTTTCCTTCCTCACATAGTTTGAAACTGTTCTTTCATTCCCTAAATGTGTCAGACATGTCCATTATCCTACCAGTCCAGGTGTATTCAGCTTTTTTTTTCTTTTCCAGATGTTCTGGATTGCTGATGGAATTTAGGTACCTAATGTCAAAAATCTGCCATCTGAAGTAAAACAATATACATTTACATTTATTTTCAGAACAAAAATTTGCTCAACTATTTCCTAAGAGTGTGCGGGTATGTTTTGTTTGCTTGTTTTCAGAAGATGCCAGCCTTAGTTTTGACACATCAGATTATCAGAACTGAAATGTATGGCTTTACAGAAAATTCAGGATCTTGAATTTTAAGAAAAAAACCCCTTGCATGGGCTTAAGGAGTTAATCAATAGGCCTCCTGGGAAACTGCTCTCTGGGCAGCAGAACTGCTCTGGGAAATTGCCTTCAAGAAGCAGAGCAGAGCTGGCAGATCTTTAAGGACACTTTCCATAAAGCACAAGAATGAGCCATCCCCAGGTGAAAGAAATAGGGTGAGGAAGGCAGGAGACCACCACAGATGAGTGGAGACCTGCTGGTTCAACCAAGAAAAAACAGAAAAAGCACCATCAGTGAGAAAGGTATGGGTAACCTGGTCAGAGTTTAGGGACATAGCCCTGTCAAACAGGATGGGGTGAGGAAAGCCAAGACAAAGAAGGAGCTGAACTTGGCAGGGGATACAAAGAATAACAGGAAGGGCTTCTACTGGTGTGTGAGTGAGAGAAGGAAGGTTGAGGAGAGCATTTACCCCATCTGGTAAGCAAGGCTTGCCAGCTGGCAATAATGTACAAAGAGAAGGCTGAGGTACTCAACAGCTTCACAAAGCCAAGTGCAAAGGCCTCCATCTGGGTTGGGGCAACGCCCAACAGCAACACAGGCTGAGGGGTGGACAGATCAGAAGCAGCCTTTAGGAGAAGGACTTGGGGGACTGGTGTGTGAAAGGCTGGACAAGAGCCGACAGTGTGCACTCACAGCCCACAAAAACAATCAAGTCCTGGGCTGCACCCAAAGCAGGGTGGGCAGCAGGGTCAGAAAGAGGATTCTGCTCCTCTGCTCTGCTCTGATGAGACTCCAGCTGCAGAGCTGCATCCAGTTCTGGGGTCCTCAGCACAGGAAAGACAGGGATGTGCAAGAGCAGGTCCAGAGGAGGCCACGTTGTTAATCAGAGGGCTGGGCACCTCTCCTATGAGGTAAGGCTGAGAGAGTTGGGGACGTTTAGCCTGGAGAAAAGAGGGCTCTGAGGAAACGTTATTGAAGCCTTTGAGCACTTGTAGGGTGCCTGTAAGAAAGATGGGGACAAACTTTTTAGCAGGGCCCATTGTAACAGAACAAGGAACAATGTTTTTAACACTTTTAAAAAGAGTGTTGACTTAGATTAGGTATAAAGAAAAAGATGTTTAAAATTAGGATGATAAGACAGTGAAAGAGGTGTCCCAGAGAGCTGGTAAGTGCCCCATCCCCGGCAACATTCGCAATCAGGTCAGAGAGGGCTCTGAACAACCCGATCTACTCAAAGATGAACCTGCCCAGGGCAGGGGAGTCGGATTAGATGACCTCTAAAGATGCCTTCCAATCAAAACTATTCTACGGTCCTATGATTCACTGTTTAGGATCAATCAGGAGAGGCCACTTCAAAAACCTGAACTGACCAAGTAAAAAAGGCAACAGTCTGTTTCTGTCCAAGATATACTGGATAATTAAACAGTGAAGCAAAACTTTCTTCATTGCTTTCGCTGATGCAGAAGACAGGTGATAACATTTTGGCCTACTCCCTCCCCAGAAGGAATATTTTTTTTAAGCTATGCCTAACATTTGAGGAGACAAGAGACATTTCACTTAATCTTCCAAGCTCATGGCATATGACTTTATAGTGATCACTGGAGAAAGATCTGGCCTATAGTTCACCAGCTAACTTGTTTAGCTCTCTTTTTCTCCAAAGATTTTTAGTACTGGAGAGTTACAAAGATTATGCTCTAGCCCACTTTCAAAATGCAATTTCATCACAGATTTTTTAAGATGTATTGTTCTCAAAATGATTTGAAATGGCTTCAAATGATACACCTCACTCAAAGAATTGCACATAATCTGTTTCTAACTTTTAATTTGTGAAGTGTTTTTTTTCTCAAGATAAAGTAAATATATCCATAAAATATCAGTGGGATATGAAAACTATTCCTTACCCTTCCTTATAGGAGGCTCAGGGGATTTTTTGTTTTAATTATGATTTGTACTCTAGACAATCACACTGTATGTAAGAAACATGACGAGAGTATCTGCTTATATTTTCTTCTATTGGAATTACAAATAAGATACAGTTGTCTAACTTTGTGGGACTGGCTGAATTTCTTACAAATTTTCAAATCCACACATTTTGCATATCACTGCTATGAGAAGAGACAGAAAATAAATGTAATTACTCCTTCATTGTATTCAAACAGGTGTGATTTCTGTGTGCTTTTATGAGGAATCAGCTTCACTGCAGACCTTCACTGGTAATTGTTCTTCTACATAATTTTTCCCTGACTACAGTTAATTGAAAGGCCGTTCCCTCACCAAAAGCGAGATGACTATATTGACCCTCCCAAGGTCAACAAATTGACCTTCTTCTGCCCAGGCTTTGATTTTCAAAGTACTTTGTTACAAGAGAAAATTAATGATATAAAAATGTTCAATGTGAAAATAATTTTACAAATTAATTCAGACGTGATTTGGATTCATGATCCCTTGTGATGGGGGGACACCATAGGAGATACCGAAGAACCATATATATCACACTTATATTATGATCCCTTTGCTCAAAGTGAAAAATTCCTGTATTTTGCCTACTAGCAAAAAGAGATTTAAATAACATTCTTCATATTTGAAGCCTAAAAACTATGCCACAGTGAATCCAGAAAAAGATCAATCCAAAGGCAATCTTATGTGATTCTCATATGAGGATGCTTGTTTAAAGCACAGAGACTGTCTGATATTTCCTTGTGAACATTAGGCAAGAAGTACATTTTTATGGCATTAAATTGAACTCTTAAGGGTCTCATGCTTGCAGGAGTAGAACTGATAGAGTAGTTAATGAACTAGAAATTTAACTTGGAGACTGCATTTAAATATTGCAAGTAATTTCTTGTTCTGTAAGGAAATATTTTTCTAAGAAGTGACATAATTTTAACCTAGTGTTTCGTTCTTCTTATTTAAATTCAGTATTTAGTAATGAAAAAAAAAACCCCTCTGAGCATTAAAGGCTTCAAAATATTCCTATAAAGATGTACTTTGCAGTTGTTTTATGTTCAGCTTTTGCTTTTATGCAAGTCAGTGACATGAAAAGGCGTCCATCCTTGAATATGCAGTCCAAAATACTCCAGCTGTATGTGGAGGAGAGTTACTACCAATAAAGATACTCACTTAGGGCTTCGTAGGGACTACATTTACATATTTATGATTAATCTTATGCTCTCACCCCTCAATGCTGTTCATCATATTTTCAAGTAAAAGAAAAATAAGTGCTTCAGATCCTGGAAAACCTGACCTATAAATCAAGGCCAATAGTGAAAAGCAGCCAAATAATTCTTCCAATTTACCACATGGGGAATGGTGCATTTAAGATGTCTTCTTATTTGTAGTTATACTGTGGACATGGCTTGTTTGTCGTTAAAATGTAAAAGGTACCAGGAATTTACTCAGCTCTACTGAATTGCTTCTGACAATTTTATTTACTTGTACTGAAATGTAGCCAAATTGCATTCTTAAAACTTTGTTCCAGACTTTTCCAGACCAAGGCAAAATGTAGTCCCTGATATTAAAGTCCTAATAAACTTAAACCCACCCCCAGTGTTAGTTCTGCTTATCTGATATCCATAATGCTGAAACCTCAGCTCAGTGGACAACAGCCCATGTGCCTTACCTCCCAGTGAAACTTCAGTGAGAGAGATGAGACAAGGAGACCTCAAAACTGATTTGCCCCCAAAGACTTCTTTCCTTCAAGGTGTGCTTCACCATTCCTTCTGAAGTGCTTGTGGTACCTCACAGAGCTGCAGGCAGCACCTCCTGCGAGGCAGCGCGGGCACAGCTCTGGGGTGTCCTGGCGTCCTCCTCCACCGAGGTTGCACTCACAGTGAAAATGTCTACCCAAAGACTGTACTAGGGGAGTGAAATGTCTGCCTTGTCATGAGGAAAGCCTACAATTAGGCCTTAAAAAGGCAGATTGGAGCTTGTCTGCTGTCTTTTCAAAGATGCACAGGCACTGGCATTGCAAAGCGATACCACACCTTCATTATTATATGAAATCATTAATTTTTCTGCTATGTGGAATGTTTTAGGAAGCATAAACAACAAGGAGGGAAGGCTGGCACATCAAAATTTTTTGAAACCCAATACAAAAGGACTTACTGGGCAGATATACAATTGTTCAATACTCTAAAGGATTTCATTAAATGGATGGATTGGCACAACACTGATCGAAACTCAAGAGGAGAGATGTATTTGTTCTCCTTGATCTCCAGACATAGTTATTTTCCTCATGGAAACAAACTTCCAAATTGACTTAAAAACACACAGAGCTCAGAGCAGTGCTTAATAGACATATGCACACATTCTTATGTGTGGAAAATTAATCCTTGTTGCGCTGCCATGAGTAAGAATTTAAGACTGTGTAAAACCAGCATAGTTAATAGAAACATGCAAGTGAGTTTGTTTCTGCCATTAATGATGTAAGTGTTGACCCAGGCCATAGCAGTTGGAAGATATGCTGTGTCTCAGAGAACATCCTGCTTCTGGTCAGCAGCCAGAATTAAAATAGGTTTTTTGGATAGTCTGATTGCACAGTGGACTGCCGAATTAAACTTTGCATGCAATTTAGACGTATTACCTTGGTTTAGAGTTTAATAGACATAGTTTTGTATAACCTACTTAGATTCTATCCAAAAGATAAAGCTACTAGCTGAATTCAGTTAACATGGCAATTATTTGGTATTCTCTTCATGGTGCTAAGCACTATTTAAACATAGGTTAGAGAGGGGAAAAAAGGATCCAATTTCTACCTGAAGTCTAATGTATTTGGATAAAATATTTTTATGAATATAAGTGATATTGATATTTTACTTCTGGTATTATTAAAAATATCACTGCATGCCAGACTGATGTTTTATGAAGCAGGATGAACACACAGAAATTTCCACTAGCTAGTTCAACAAATTGCATAGTTTGTGCATTCTGTTTAGTCCAATGTGAACAGAAAAAATGAATAATTTTGTTGATTGATAATGTTGCAGGACACAACCTGGAATGGGACCCCCACAATAAGAAGACCCATAATGAGACAGAATAATACCTTTCACAAAGCCAGGTATGAGAGTCTCAGGAAAGAAATTGCTTTTTCTGCCTCTATTGGTACTATAACTTGCCTTTTCTACAGGCAGGAGTTTGTGATGATGAAATAGAATCACAGCATCATGAAATCATAGAATGGTCTGGCTTGGAAGGGATTTTTAAAGATCACCTAATTTCAACATCCCTACCACGGGCAGGGACACATTGAACTGAACCAGGTTGCTCAGAGCTCCATCCAATCTGGCCAGGAACAATTCCAGGCATGGGGCATGGGGCATCCACAGCTTCTCTGGGCAGCCTCAATAAAGAATATCTTCCTTATGCCCAGCCTAAAGCTACCCTTTTTCAGTTTAAAATCATTGCCCCTTGTCCTGTCACTATAGGTCCTTGTAAAAATTCTTTCATATAGGTCCCCTTTATATATTGAAATAAATTAACTCATTCTCTTGCTGTATTTTTCTTTTGTGATGACAGCAGAACACAGACAAGGTAGACGTACATAGCAATTAAATGGATAAAACATATTTGAGTAAGGTTACGTGAAATGCTTATTGGTGAGGTCACTGAAAACAGAGAAAGAACTTCTCAAATATTCAGTGAAATCTGGCGCACTCATATGTATCACAGAAGCAGTGCTGGACTAAGCATTAACCTGAATATAAAATGGATTTAAGTATTTGTGGAAAACTATCTTTTTCCCAGCAGGAGTTTTAAGTTGAGTGAGTTCATGATGACATTTATTTCTAAAACATATAATAGTGCTTGGTCTAGAGCTCAGTATTTACAGATTTATATTTTATTATTTGCTTATTGTATGTTTGAATACATATACCTCTACACACTCTAACACACACAAAAATGAGGCCCCAGGGAATCCTGACCGTAAGATTACTACAGCTACTTTGACAAAAAGCATGAAACCGCTTTTAAGTTATAAGAATCTGTGGGATTTTTGCTTCCACTTCTATGTTTTGTTCTAAAATTATTCAATCTTCTCTTCATTTGTTATTTTCTACTCTGGGCATCAGACTGAGTTCTGCTTTGGGAACTTCTGAGAGGACAAAGTCCATGATCACTACTGAAAACCTCTGAGGGTGCCTGTGGCTGTCATGTAAGGATGAGGTTAGGGCAGCCACAAGGCTGTGGACCAGGAAAGTTCCAGCATTTTCTAATGGACATGCTGCTACCCTTTGTCTAGGGTGCCTGCAGCCTTATTTGCAACTGATCTCTTATGAAGCAGGGCCAAGCCCTTCTTAAATGGTGCCTGGAAAAGGCCTATCCAAGAACCAGACCAAGAGGACAGCCAAGCTTGTGCAGCAGCTTCTGCAAGAGGATGCAAAGAAGGGGTTCTCAGCTTGATTTGTTCCATCAAAAATAGTCTTAGGTATGGTGGTGACACACTACAGAGTAATTTTCTCCAGGGCTGGAGTAGCTGCCCCTGTCAAAGAGCATCAAAGAGCAGAGGCTTTGATGCACATGGAGTTTTCAGTGGTGGATGCAGCTCTTCAAGTCATAGGCTGCCGTGCTCATTCTTGATGCTAGGAGAGATGGCCTTTTTTCCTGTAGGTCTGTGGTCTTGGAGGAGCTGCACCATCAAGCACAGGATTACACTTAGTGAGAACAAGAGTGTTGCTAGAGATAGCCCAATAAGATGAGCGCTATCTTTAGTTTTTCCCAGATTAGAGCAATATTTTGGTAAATTCCACAAAACGACATGAGTGGGTAAGTCAGACCTATGTGCACAGGCCCTCATCCTTATAGAGAATTTTAACCACTGTGATACCTACTGAAGGGATAATACAGTAAGGCATAAGCAATCCTGGAAGCTCCTGAAGTGCACTGACAAGAACTTCCAGACTCAAGTAACAGAGCAGCCAGTGAGGAGGGATGCTCTGCTAGACTTCATACCAGCAAAGAGAGACTCTGTTGGGATGTGAAGGTCAAAGGCAACCTTGGCTGCAGTGACCATGAGCACTGGAGTTCCAGATTTTGAGAGGAGGGAGAGGGGAAAAAACAAGTCCCAAGATACTGGCCTTGAGATTAACAGACTTTGGCCTCCTTGCACATCTGCCTCAAGAGGTCTCACAGTAAGACCAGAGGGAAGAACGGCTCAAGAAAGCTGGCTAATATTTGGGAATCGCCTCCTCCAAGGTCAATGAATGGGCCAGGGGACCTGGTTGACATAGGAAATGGATAAAGCTGAAGTAGTAAGTGTCTTCTTCAGTTTCAGGCCCCGGACACTGGGAGGAAAGTCTGAAGGAAGGAAGTGGAAGATGGCAAGGTCACAAGTTCATGGATCCTGACAGTGCGTATTCACAAATGCTGGAGGTGCTGACTGATGTCATTGCAAAGTCATAATCTTTGAACAGTCAGGACAACTGGAAGAATTGTTTCTGGACAGGAGAAAAGCAATGGTCACTCCTGTCTTCCAGAAGAGCAAGAAGGAGGATCCAGGGAACTACAGGCTCATCAGCTTCCCCTTGACCTTGTGGGGCTGTGATGCACCATTTATTCCTTCATTCATACACATGAAGGAGATGAAGATGATCAGGGGTGGCCACGCTTGACAACCTGACCACCTTCTTTGATGAGATGACAGGATTGGTAAATAAGGGGCAAGGAGTGGATATTCCTCATGTAGACCTCTCTAAGGCCTTTGACACTGTCTCCCATAAAATCCTCATAGACAAGCTGCTGCAGTATGGGCTGGAGGAAGAGAAAGTGAGGTGAATTGAAAACTGGGTGAATGGCTGGGTGCAGAGGTTTGTGATCAGTTGAAGGTCAGCAACTTGTGGCGTATTTCAGGGACCAGTCCTGGGTCCAATCCTGCTCAACATCCTCATCTGGAAGATGGGACTGCATATAAGCTCTGAAAATGTGAAAGTGGGAGGAGTGACGGATATGCCAGAGGGTCCCACTGCCCTCTGACAGATGAGCTGTCACAGGCTGGAGCAATGAGCTGGCACGAACTTCATTAAGTTCAGCAGTAGGAAATGCAAAGTCCTGTACCCCAGGAGGAGCAACCCCATGTACCAGTACATGCGAAGGGCATCCCAACAGGGAAGATGCTTTCAGAAAAGGACCGCCCAGCTTGGACATGAGCCAGGAGTGTGCCACTGGAACAACAAAGGCTAATGGTATCCTGGCCTGCATTAGAAGGAGTGCTGCCAGCAGGTCAAAGCAGGCGTTCCTTTCTCCTTAGCACTGTTGAGGACACATCTGGAGTCATGTGCCTGATTCTGGGCTCCCCAGTACAAAAGAGGGATGCACATACTGGAGAGTCTCCAGCAAAGGGCCACTAAGATGATGAAGGGGCTGGATCACCTCATATATGAGGAAAGGTGGGACTGTCCAGCCTGAAGCAGAGACGGCCCAGAGATAACATTGTCGATATATATATGTATGTGTGTGTGTGTGTGTGTGCGCGTGTGTGTGCGTGTATGTGTGTCTGTATACATATATATATAAAGACAAAAGGGAGGGTGAAAGGAAGACACAGACTGTTTTCAGTAATGTCAGGTTAAAATATCAGAGGCAATGTGCACAAACTCAAACATGTGAGGTATTAGCGACCACTTGTTAGTGATCTCTGTGATGTTTTACGGCTGTTTCTTGATTTTAAAAAGTCCCGAGCCCGAGCCAAGAGAATGGACAGTCCTGTGCATTCGTGTTCAAGTTGTTTATTGTTTCTTATCTCTCAGAGTCTGGAGCAAGGACAGCAGGACCTGCTNGCAGCGTTCTCCGATGACACGGCTCAAGCATAGAGTTATGTGCTTTAGTCTCGAGTTCCGAAACAGTCTGGCATAGCTCCAGACCCCCCTGTACGGTCTGAGGAGTATTCTGGGCTGCCACAGTGAGGTTCCTTCCAAACACCAGGAAATATCTATTTTATTCCTTTTTTTATCTGTGTGGATAATTGAGCATTAGCACAGTTCACCCAGGCTGGGGAGTCTCAAACCTTGGAGACATTCAAAAGCCATCTGGACATGGCCCTGGGCAACTGGCTCTGTGTGGCCCTGCCTGGCAGGGGGCTGGACCCAAGGACCCCCAGAGGCCCTGCCCAGCCTCAGCCATTTTGTGATTCTGTGCTTTTTTACTTTTTTTTTTTTTCAGTCTTTTAGGGCAGGGAGGGGCAAAGGAGAACAAATTATATTAAGGATTTGGTCTTTCAGTAATAATATTCACTTTGGAACTTAGAGAGCATGCTTACAGCCTGATTCAACAAAAGCACAGTTAAGTTTTCTGTAATTAAAACTAAACAGTATTTTTGCCTCACCTCGAGTCTGCAAAGAAAGGGACAGAGTAAAATATAGAGCAGTGCACAAGCAGTCACGTGTGAATACAGACAGGTGTGTAGAATCAGGCTCAATAGGCAGGCCAAATATAAACTAGCTTACAGAAACATGTAGGGCTAAATGAAACTTGAAGACAGCAGTACTCATATAT
Source organism: Platysteira castanea (assembly GCA_013397175.1). Taxonomy (NCBI): domain Eukaryota; kingdom Metazoa; phylum Chordata; class Aves; order Passeriformes; genus Platysteira; species Platysteira castanea. The sequence goes on from VYXC01007180.1 coordinate 497,799, forward strand.
GTTATACTGACATAGTATCTCTAAGGTGGTGAAAGTAACTCCCCTTGCCCTTGGACTGAAGCCCTTGGCCCGTAAATGCAAGATACCATACGTGTACTTGTCTATGTGCCACATGTCATGGCAACTAACTGTACGGTACAGTTCCTGCACCCGTTTTATTCTGTAGACCTTCTGTAGTGGTTCTTTAAGGCTTGTTTTGTTTTGTTCTGAATACCTTCAGTTTTTCAGCCATATCAACAATGAAAACAGCCATGTGAGGTACGTGTTGCTTTTGCACAATATTGTTAATAATTTCTTGTGCTCTACTTTATCACTGATTTGAACCTGTGGATAGGGAAAGAACATACGCTATGAAATGACTTACCCTCCTTCTTCAGAATATTTGTGACCAAAGGCAAGGATGTCAGATGCTCGGCCACTGCCATCGCATATCACAACGGGAACGGGAGGAGTGTCTCGCAGGTACTCCAGAACAATGGAGATGACATTGGGACCTCCTTCCACAATAAGGGCCACCACTGGAACCCCTTGGCCAATTCCTGGAGCAAAAGAAAGAAAGAAACAAACCAAACCAAACCAAAACAACACAAAACAAGACAGCCAACCAACCAAATAAAAGACCACACATATACAATAAATAAATTAAAAAACGTAACGAAAAAGAAACAAAAAAATGCAAAGCAGCAAGGCAAACAAAACATAACAGAAGACAGAAGAAAAAAATATCAGACTGAAATAACTGCATTATGACTGTACAGTGTTATGTTAGAGAAAATGCATTCAGAAAATTAGATATTTTAAGGACAGATGGGACCAGGGTAGTCATCTCATCAGTTCCACTGCATAAACCAGTATTTTCTAGAATTATCTTCTGTTTTATATACAATAGTTATGTTTAAAAAATGATTTTTTTTTTTTAAGATCAAATCTTGTTTTGAAATCATAAAGAAGTTACTGCATTCCTTCCTAACATGTTCATAATAAAGACTGTAATCTTGCTTGTAGTCTAGGTTTTGCACGATGTCAGTTTCCCATCTTTGGGTCTTCCAAGAGTTTTGCTTGCTGTTTCAAAATCACCTCTGTGATATTTTTCCTGCCATATTGGATCCGCTTTGAGGTTGCAGCTGTGTAGCACTTTAATCTTCTCTTCAATAAACTAAACACATTCTGTTACAAGTTGGTACTATACTTGTTTTTCAGTTCTAGTCAATCTCACAGTTTTTGTCTGAATTCTCTCCAATTTTTCAGCATGTTCGTTGATTTGCAGACCCCATACTGGAAACATTGCTCCAAAGAGAGCTGATCTAGGAGAGGAATCTTCATTTTAAGCACTTTTGGTGTAATTTTGTGAGAACCCTCAGCAAATTTGCAGCACAGACTGCCAGGAAAGTTGTGTGGATTTAGAGAAAGGCAATCTGACACCAGGCTGGTGTTAACATAGCTGAAAAAGCTTTTATGGTATTCACTTCTTGACTGGTTGAGACTGGGGACATTCAAAAGGACTCAGGCAATAGAAGGAGTTGAACATTTTCTATTAGCATTTTTTCCTGACAGAAACTTTTTTTCCTTTTAAAATAGTTTTTTCTAAGAAAACCTATATGCATTCTGCACAAAATTCTGACATTTCACTAGAAAACAAAAATATAGTGTCCTACACTGTTAATAGCTGGGTTGGAAAAAGTTTTAGAAAGCCAACAGTAATATGTCTGCTCAAGTTTTCATTTGGAGAGAGTTAAGTTCGCAGAAGCAAAGGTAAGCCTATGAGGCTGGAACATTAAATCTGGTTAGACCCTCTAGTAACATTCAGAGATCAAATGATTTTCAATAATTTTAAGGAATTGAATTACTGTCAAAAATGAGATAAACTATTCTTTAAGAAAGAAAGAAATAAATGTAGTTCACATATGTAACAGGAAAATACTCTAAATACTTCCTGAACCATTTTGCAAACAAACATCATGTTTCCTGAAGTGAATGCCTTGTTATGCCTCTACTATCCACTGTTAGTTTGTGGCTTTTCTGTCATATAACTTAAGTAAAATGTGTGGTGTTTATTTATGTTAAGAAAACTACAGGAAGAATTATAAAATGTAGGCTAACGAAAGAGCCTAAGAAGGGTGGAATATAACAAGGTGATTAACACAATGATTTGCACAGAGCTCAAGGGTTAATTTTTTCTAATAATATTAAAGACTTCCCTGAATTGGCGCTTTATCCAATACAGACACCTGCTAACAAGATAATATTAAGAAGTATTCTTAGTAATGTCAGGATGGGTCTGGATGACATTGAGGATAAATATAAATTGAGAAAGCTCACAATTTGAGATGCAAAGTAATTTACTTGGTGTTTAATAAATCCTTCTGTAAACTGGGAACTCATTAGGAGGAAATACCAGAAAAGCTGATGACAAGAGAACTTTCTTTGGTATAGCAAGCAAGACCACTAGGAAAAGTTATGATCCTGGAATACACACAGCATAATATTTTCAGTAGGAAACAGTGCCATTGTGCAAGCCACTCAGGAAATTCCATGCAAAATGCTATCTGTACCTATGCACAGGCTTGTTCAGAAAGAACAAACTGGAATGAATGGAGGAAAAAGGCAAAAGGAGTGTATGGGGAATCAAAACTTTACCTTATGAGACAAGATTCAATGAGTTTGGGTCATCTTCCTTAGCAAATTAGAGGGGAGAAGACACCATGACTGAATGCCCCCATGACATACAGCACATTAGAAGTCAAGAGTTTTAGATGGAGTTCAGGAGATTCCTGGTTATCAGTGGAGTGAAGTCTTTACAGCCTTCTTGTAAGACTAAAAGAGAAAACTTTTTGTATTGAAATGATGCTCTGATGCTCACTAATCATAACAGTTGCAGTTGCCTTATGTATCTCAAAGCGTTCCTGAGGCAGGTTCTGTCGTTCTGTTGCAAGTCTGTTCATTCCCAGTGTATTCTACTTGATATTGATCAGCTAAATAATTCTAAGAGTATAAATAACTACAGTTAGTCTAAGCAGCTGAACTATTTTTGCCTTTTTGAGCCATTTTAAAACATATCTAAAATTCCTCTTGCAACCTTTGATTTTCCTTTAAAATTTTTTTTAATTTTTTTTTTTTTAATTTAAGCTGTTATAGTCACAAGAGTTGTCTGGCATACAAAAGTTCTCTGCAAGTGTTTCTGTTGTTTCACTGTGGTTAATGAGATGGCAGTTTTTCTGTTCTCTGGTTCTTTAGAAACACATTCAGCATGAAAACAAACCTCTAACTCGAGGCTAGTAAAATAAAAGAACTTTTCTCCAATTCAGACTTCAATGAAACTTTGTAGCTTTAAGTTAAAAAAACCCTCCAAACTCATGTTGACCTTGGTTTATCATATACATTAAGTTCCTGATTGAAGTGCAACTCTTTCATCATTCTGGTACATTTCTTTGTGAAACAGAAAAGATTTAAACACAAACTTGATTTCTATATCTCATTTTCCTTCGGGAAATTCTCCCTGAGTTTCAGAAAATAGATGATTTTTTATTTTAATTTTCATTGTTCACCATAAATAATTTTGGTTTGGAAAAAAACTATTGTTTTTTTAATTTGGTTTCTTGGGGAGGGCAAATTATTCCAGTTAATTTCTGGAATTAGAAATAGCATTTACTATCAGTTAATAATACTTTATTGATATTTCTTCAAAGTATAACCATTTCTGTCTTTCAGGAAAGTTCTCTAGACTACAGCTGTCTGAATCCTAATGTTATGACCTTCCACAGATTTATGATAATTAATTTCTGAGCAGTGATGGTATCCACAGCATGAAAGAAAGTCAATAGACACTGTGAAAAAACAGAAAGTCATGCCTGCTTGAGTACCTCAGAATTTCAAAATATGGGTAAATGGAAATTACCACATCCTCAGCTTTCTATGATGTTCCCAATCATATTTAAATTAGTTATAACATTATATTCATTTCAGAATAAAAACTTAGGTACTTACACCAAGATGTCTGCAGCTCAATAACTCTCAGCCAAAATGCAAAGTGGATTTGAATTAAACTTTTAGATGACTTGATACTAAAAATTGCTGGATGTTTCCCTGCAGCTAAATATTAGGAATTGGGAAATGAATGCAGAGGATCTGCAGAAAAATTTCAGCGTGTCTGAAGACATTGGCTGACTATACTAACACTGCATTTATAACTGTGTTGAATATAGGAAATGGAGAACTGACTGTGCTTTGCCTCAGTGTAACACTGGGACAACTTGGAAAATGTTGGGATGTGATACCAGCAAGACAGAACCTCTGACTAAAAGAAAAAGCTCTCTTTAACTGCTAATCAAGTGTGTTTCCTACTAAATCTCCTTAGAAATAAAATAGTGGGAAATTCTCTGTAAGAGTTCTATTTCAGCTTGTGCATGCACAGTAGACAATAGTCTGCAAAGAAGAGGCTGGCAGAGCCTGATAGATCCACAGGGAGCCTTTGGTTTCAGACACTTAATTTGGAAAGATTATGTCAGACTATGAGGTGAGGTGAGGTGCTAAATGTGAAGGTAGTACATTCCTTACAACGTCAAGGACATCATCGCAAAAAGAGTTTCTTGCTTGAGTTGAGATTGTTGGAAAGGAGGCAGTACCAAAGAAAACCTTGCTGATATAAAACTTGACTACAGTACTGGAACTGCTGTCTCCTAGCACACATCTGGACGGTGGGAACTTTATGCCAAGCACTAAAATGGACATTCCAATAAATCAACAAGGAAAAAGTTTTCCCTTCTTGCGTTTTTGTGGAATTTACCACAAAATTGCTCCAGTCTGGGAAAAACTGAGGATAGGACTCATACTGTTCGGCTATCTTCAACAACTTGTTGAAGATAGTGTTGTTTTCACTAAGTAATACTGTAAAAGTATACAACCTTAAAAATTGTGTGTTTCACATTTTATTAACTGGAAAGAGAGTAGCATTAATGCACTCCACTGAAATACTGCCCAATCTAAGACTGCAGAAAACCTTTTTTGGTACAGGGCAATGTGTTATTATTAGGAAAGACTCTCTATCACTTGGTGTTGTCTTCCAAACATAGAAGAAAGTACAATTCATTTTCACATATCTGGGCATTTTCTTCTGTTTCCTAGTAGGCATTAAATTACATGTTACTCAGCTTTTTTTAAAAATAGCCTTTGTAGAGAAACCTTTTAAGTTCAGGTGAATAATTTTTAAATATTTGAAAAATTATGGACATCTGATAGTTACATGGAGGATTTATTTTGAAAATTTACTTAATTCACTGTTTTTTCAGCATTTCTAGGATGAGCTTTGGTTTCAAAAAAATCATTTTTCCTTTTCCTTCTGGAAGATGGAGGAAACTTCTTGTCTAGCAGTATATCTGTGGATTTGAAAATGGCTGTGAATGACTATTGTGTTATCACTGTGATGTTTATGACTTAGTTAACTATACTTATATTTCAAGATGATAAATATCTGATTGCAAAATCAAAGGTCTTCCAATTTAAGAGCGGTCTCTACATTTTTATTCTGTGTTATTAAAAATAGTTTGTTAGGCAGAGAGGAGATTTTTTTTTTCCTTCAGATTTTCAAAAGAAATATTCAGTTTGTATTCAATAGCAGGTATGTGTGAAACATCTTGTACTAACTGGTATATTACTATTTATTAAGCTCTGCAATTCACACACTGAATTCTTAATATTTCTGCTATAAATGCAAAAATACAGGTAGCTTCTCATGACTTCATTAATAAAATACAGAAAAGAGTTATTATTTACACTCAATATAATGATTCATGCAAAAAGAAGAAAGAGTACCAAAGACATGAGGCTCATCACTATCCTAATTTCTAAAACAGTAACTTGTATTTTGAGTATTTCAGTAAGTGTGGATTTTTGCAGGATAGATTAGACTGCTTAGTGTTTCACAGTGTCAGGTACTGTGGATACTGCTGGTGAAATTAGACTGCAATATTGTGAGAAAGATTTATGTAGTCAACTTAAAGCTTCATTACTGTGTTATTGCCTTTGTGGTCAGCAGCAGAGCCAGTGAGACTTTCCAACAACTGTGATTCCAGGAAGATATGTACACATCAGAACATTTTTCCCAAAGTGCAGCAATTAGCACTTTTCGGCCTTCATGTTATTAGACAAAAAAATAACATCATTTTCCCCTTGACACAGCGGTAATGCATAAATATGTAAATTAAAATAATAAACTAGAAAAAATGAATAAATTTGGAAATGGAAGGAAGGAAAGCTGCATAATGTCTGTGTTGTGTGAAAAGGCACTAAAAAATATCTACCATTCTTTGAGGAAGCCCTACTTTGTTTTCCCAGTTCTTGGTTCTTGGAAAAACATGAATATTTTATACTGTGAGTATATATATAAATAATGTATAACTGTCTTATAAATTATTACTAATTCTTTAAATGAAGAGCTAAGCCTGAGTTACCCACGTTCTTACAGACCAACAAGTGAATAAAATGCCTTATTTACTACAAAATGCACTTATTACTCATGTTTTTAAGCATGCTTATGAGAGTAACTGGGACATATCGCTGTGCTGTATACTATCTGTAAATTCAGCCCCGAGTTCAGTCAAATAAAATAGAGGCTCTAGGTGACTACCTCTGACAGAAATTACTCTAATTTCAGTATCTTTACTATGGGTGGTGGTAGGCACATCTGAGCTGATTTCCTGCTGGCCTCCTTTGCTCCTTCATTGGGTCAGACATGTTGGTGTGAGTTGCCCTGTATGCATTTTCTTTTTCTACCTGGAAATTTTGACTGGAGAGTTTGGTAATTATTCAGATTTGTTTGGGATGTTGGGGCCTGTGTCTGTCCTACTGGAAGAATTACTGCACAGCACCTAGCACAGGAGCGGCATACAGCTGGGAACCTGTGTCACACCTCACGCACAACTTGCAGCTGTACAGATATCCAAAGGCTGGATGCAATGGAGGAACATTGGGCTTAAGGTGCACATAAGACAGAATCACTGTGTACATACTGAGAGAGCCCAAACTGTCCCAGAGAAGCGGCAGAGTAAGCCTGCACAAATCTTCACATGGTGCACATGCAGACAACCTGGCAGCTCAACACCTTTTCCTAACAAGGCACACACTGCTCACCTGTGCAATGTAGAAACAGGATTCACAGCCTTCCCAGAAAACCTGAGCCCACCCTAGGCATGCACGGGGATGCATGAGGCATCACTGAGCTGGAAGGGCTCGTCAGGTCTTCAGGAAAGCAGGTGTATTTGCATGATCAAGGACCCTCCACAGTTTTGCACAGGTCTACCCTCCAGGTCCACAGATTGCTAAACCTTCCTGCACCCAGATGTACTGTGGATGGTGGGGTACATAAATCAGCACGTTTCTCCACTGGGCATCACACCCCAGGTTTGCATGTGCCTATCTCAGATTATGAGACAATGGACTCTTAGCAGTAGAAAATCCCTATGACAGGCTTTAGATTTGTTTCAGACCTTTACCTTGTGTACATCCTGCAAAAGATCTACTGCTTGTGGGCAAGAGCTACCTTTCTAACTGCAAAATTCTCCTAGGATAATGGCTTCTGTTAGTGGCAAACTCAGTGTTCTCTTACTGACTGACAAGTAAACAAATCCAAAAATATGAATCAACAGATATATCCATGTTAGAGTTCCTACAAGTGTTTGCTGCTGCATGGAAAGACACATAGGTAGAACATTTTGCACAAATGCTCTGTAGTGTAAAAAAAACCTTAATTGCATCAAACAGATTACATGTTCCCAGACACAGGTTATTAATTCAACAGATGAGGTTATACTTCAGGACTTTTTAATGCAAGGATTGTTTATCTGAAGTATTTAGTAGAAAATCTCATTTAATTGTCAGTGGACGATTGATAAAAGTGATGTGACATTCAATAAAAATACTGATGCAGTTACAAGAACTTTGACAACTTTAAACTATGGATTCTGATCAAATCTGATCTTAGTTTTAACCTAAGTATATATGACGAACTATGATTTTTGAGGGGATATTGACTAGTAAGCCTTATTCATTCGTATTTGAAACATGATAAAATAACATTTCCTTATGACTTTTCTGAGAGGCTTAAGGTGTCTTGAAACTCAAATTAGACCTTAGGGATTCTGGTAAGTTAAAGAAAAATAAAGAAAGTCCTTAGGTCAAGTAAGTCTTAGAAGTCCAATTTCTAGGCTATTGCTGTGCTTCATGGGACAAGCAGAGTATGCAGCAGTGTGATGTATTAACAAAGGCTGAAAGGAACATAAAACCTGTGGCTTTCAGAAACGTTTCAGTCCAAGTGTTTGCATAGTACTTGGATATCCTAGTGCAAGCTACCTACACAGAATGGATAAAAATTTAAACATGACCTGGAATTTTAATAGGCTGAAGTCCTAGTGTAAGCCTAAAAGATTGAGGAAAATAATTTTTAATTCCTCAAATAATATTTGCCTTACAGTAATACAGAGTCAACAGATACTGCTCTTTGGTTGTTAATACAGCGTGTCTAACCACAGGGTAAGTGGTGTTTAAAGAGATTTAAAACGGTATTGGATTTACAACAGTCGTTAAAAGCTTAGACCACACAAATGTGTCTGCTTCACCTCTGGACATCTATGTGGTACTCCGTATGGTCCCAACTGGCTCCGAAAGGCTAAGTGGTAACAGAGAACATCCCAAAATAATCCAGATCCTTCCTATTAGGTTACACAAAAATAACATTACAACTTGGTTTTTTTTCTAGGCAGCTGTATTCAGGGTTCCAGCCTTTTTTGGAAACACCTCCTGATGTGTATGAAACCTTTTTTGTTAAAATATCAATAGCAAATAGCAAAGAGATAAGATCACCTGCACATACAATATATCTGCATACTCCAGCTCTGCAAATTACAGTTGCCATATGTTTACCACTAGAACAAGTACATTATTACCTATTAAGTGAACATAACTGGAAAAAAGGAAATGTATCTTGCCTGCACAGGATGATGGAAAAGAATGCTGATTCTTATTACCCAGAACTACAGGAACATCTCCCAAATGTCACAACTAGTTCAAACTTAATTTCATATAGCTGCACATTTTACAGTCAGCTCTCCCTTTCCCTCACCCCTTGTCTCCAGCATCTTTGTTAGAGCAGAACCTCTTATTCCAGATATGGCAAAGATAAGACGGGTATTTCTTTCAATCCTTCAAGAACTGTTCAGAAACAAAACCAGAGAAACTTACAGATTAAAAAACAAAACAAAAAAAAGAAGACAGAAAAAAAGTCAAACTCATTCTACTGTTTTCTGAACACCTTTAATAGTTTTTTATATTCAGAAATTAAGGGGAAGTTTCATTTGTCTGGAGACTTATTACATGCCCTGTGTCTAGAGAAATCAAACTGATCTGGTAAACCAATACAAAAAAGTATATTTGCTGTGTTTCTGAAATTCATAGAACTATAGGATTATGTGTGATGGGATGACACACAACCACTACTAATAAAGGAAAGCTCTCAACCGCTTGACTTATTTTTTCTTTTCAATTTATTTTTTGACTTTTCTACTACAGGGCTGTTGAATATAATTTGCTATAATTTCCTTTTTAGTTTTCCGCTTCCCAAATTTAAAATCACTAGTATGAATTTTATTTTGTTCATCTTTGTTTTTTTCCTCTGTAGTTTGCACTCATTCTCCTCGTTCCCCTTGTTATGTTCACTTCCATTCCGTATTCTTATCTTTATAGTCTCCCTTTTGGTAGCTCGATCACATTTTCACTTAATCCCTATCTCCTTCTGCTTAATCCATAACCTTCTTTTATCTCCTCTATTTTTAATTCTCCTCTTTGCTAAGAGTATGATTGTATTACATTTGTCCCAGTCTGTTCTCCTTTCTCTTCTGCCCTACCTTGATACAGTCACTCTCATTTTTGTTTGTTCAGTGCTCCTTCCTCACCTCTCTAAATCTACCTAGTATTGAATCTGCCATCCTACCAGACCTGACATTGACAGACAAATCTGTGGACCTGACACCTGAAACCATATCTTCATTTAATACTGGACTGATCCAAAAAAATTCTCAAAGGGAAATCAAGGATGGCAACAAGAAAAGATTTGTGGTAACTTGTTTTGACTTTTGTATTTGTCTTTGCAAAAGGATAAAGTTCAGAGAGTCCTCAGAAGAAACATGACATGGGAAGAGTCTATGTAAGACTAAGTCCTGGGATTTTTGAGCCTCACAAGCATCCAAGTAACCACTCCCCTGGTTACTTTCTAAACAATGGCAATACATCGTTCAAAGCTGGCACTTCAGGTTCAAAGACGCAGACACATACACAAGAACCTTCATGGATTTCAGTCAAAACCTACCATATCTGTCCTTCCAGTCAACTGCTTATTAGGGCAGTACCAGAGGGCCTAACTGGCTTCACCCTTTGGGAGCTCATCACCTGCAAGCAATGGCCTAAGACACACAGAAGCAACTACAGTTTCAGAAATTCTCACACTCTGTCTGATCTTCCCTGGCGCTTTCCCTGGCTCCCCTTGGATGTGAGCACTACCACATATTGTATACAGCACTTTAGAAAGTTACCACATTGTAACATAACCAAATTCTACATGACGTCATATTACATATTGAGATGGCTTTCCTTGTTATAATTTGCTTATTTTTCAACATATTTGACACTATATAATTTAGAAAATTATCCCTTATTCTCATCTGTTTTAGAAAACTACAGCAGGTGAGATACAAAACGGCAAAAATTTGGCTAAAATGGATTAATCCTAAACTAATGTTTCTTAGTTTTGCAACTTTATGAATTCAATAAATCTAAAACGTAAAAAAGTTAGGGAGTTGAAATGATGTGTACTCTTTTTTTTTTCTGTATAAATCATATGAAAACATATATGTTTGAAACAAACTTATCAGTTTAAAGTCAAGTCCGTGAAAGGAATTTATAGATGCACTTGCATGGGTCCATTGTGTGCTTCAAGAATGATTTTTAACTTTGTGCTTTCTCACCCCTTTCTGAGATATGTTTGTCTCCAGTGTCCGATCAACAAATATCATGATGCTTTTGACGAAAAAGCCCCAAGTTTCCAATCTCTAGCAAAATCTGAAATGAGGCAAACTTCAGACAGTTCTAGGTTTTACTGAAATTTCACAAGTCAAATTTTCAATCTTGCAGCAGACTTCCTCTCCTAGAAAGTAGTCTGTACCTAGATCTTCCCAGCTATGTAGTTATGAAAATGCATCTAAGACTGCACAGAACATGAAGGAAAAATCTGAATCAAATGAGAATTCCAATGCATTTGATGATGGTGTAATGGTCAGAGAAGATGCCAGTGATGACAGTTGAACGTCCCTTTGCCTTCCCAGCCCCCTTCATATATTCTCAGGCATAGGATGACAAAGGGAAGTCCACGGGTCACAAGAACAGATACTGTTGACATATTATCCTGTCTAAACTGCCTTCTCTACCTAATCAAATCACCCAGCTTTATCCATCAATTCTTTATTCAGAGGTAATTTTTGCTCACAGGCCTACCAAAACCCAGCTACATTAACCAGCTCTACGAAGAAGAAAGACTAAATACAAGGACACAGGTTCCAGTGCCTATGGTCTGTCTGGTTTTCAAACAGCATGTAGTGGAGGTAGAGCAAACCTTTAGCACCAAACAGCATGTTTAAAATTAGAACATTTGCAGCATGATAATGAACAGTAAAATTCCTCATTGAGTCCTATGTGGTCTGGGAGACAATTCTTCCAGAAATGTTTTGGTCAAAAGAAGAGTAAGAGTTTTGCAAGGTGGATCTACACAACCTAAGGATTTGGTGTGGTCATCTTTCTAATAAAAATCAACATGCTTCAGTGTGTAGAAACAGACCTAGCAGGGTGAAGTGGTTTCTTGTAAGCTTCAAAAAGGCTAAAGAGTGTATTGTTTAAAAGATTTATAAAAGGTTAAAAAGTTTATAAAAGATACAAATTAAAGCAAACTACTTCAAACTTTCTGATTTTTTTGAAGTGGTCTATTTCCAGTTAAACATACACTGCTTTTACACCCTCTGGCTCAACATTCTGGTTTCAAATATGTTTTTGGTTACATATCCACATTTTTACATTATTTCTGGCTCTCCTAGAAATGGAATTGTTAAAAATCCAAAAAAAGGCTTTTTTTTTCCTTTGCTTTTTTCCCTTTCCCCGCATAACTGTTTCTGAAGAAGAAGGTGGTAGCTAATTTTATGAAAAGAAAAGAGTTTTCAATGGCAGAAAAAAGTCTTCCTTCCTCATCAGCACAGGCTGGAATCCTGCTGGCTAGGTGACATATATGCTTGTTATTCTCATTCCTCATGTTAGTGTAGTCCTTTTGCCTCATTTAATTCTTTTCGCCTGCCTCATTCCTTCTCTGAGGTTATGCCTCATATCGTAAAATGTCAGAAATCTAAGAAGTAAGGAAGCATCTTTTAAATCATTACAGCAAACATTAGACCTTTTTACATTTTAATCTATGATGGTAGCTGTTAACTCCAATTTGAACATCACTGCCTCACTGACTGGACTCCATCTTTCTCTAAAGCAAATTTTAAGAATGTAAAATCTCTGTCAGATAGTTATAGAGAATGGAAAAGTCTGGCAGTATTCTGACCAACATTTTAATATTTTGATGGATGAAGCCTTCAATATAAGTAAAATATCTGGATTTAAAAATAAAATGTCATTAGCATGTTGTCAGTATGTTTTCAGTGCCATTTTTCAGGTATGAGTATATCACACAAAACTTATTTGTTCTGCTCTTTGAACCACTTTGTTACTGTTTCCTGACACATTCCTTCCAAGCACATGCTGAACAAAAATTTAATTACTGACACATGTGTGGTGTAAGACATGAAATGTACATGAAAGACAGAAAATGATTGTATGTTTCCCCAAATGGTTATGCATACACAGGAACATGCTGTGAGTGCATGCTGTGCTATGCTATGTGTCATGTCCATATTCTGATACTGCTGACAAAATTATACATGTTCTTTTACAGAAAAACGCACAACATTCTAATTAATTCACAACACCTTTCATTCAAATTAAAAACTTTCATATAGGCTATGTGCAATGATCATTATATATATAAATAATTCGTGTCCTTGTCTTGCTCCTCTGCTCCAGTAAGAGTATTCGTATGAAGGAAAAGTAAGCATTTGTGATGGAAGTGCTTGGCAACCATGCTGTAAGCTCTTTAAGGACTTGAGAATATTTCAGTCAGCAGTAACAATTCAGTTAATAGTGACAACTATATCACGTGAAAGGAAGGCCTTAGTGCAAACAGAAGGAATGAACTGCATATTATAAAAATGCAAACATGAGTGCAGAGCCAAAAGGGGGAAGCTTTAGTTAGGATTTTTGAAGATTCTGCAAGTGCTGGTAAAGACCCTTTTTTATGTAATATGAAATAATTCTAGAGCACACTTGTTAATGAGAAAACATTGTTCTGTCTAATCACAAAATGAGTGCAACCCACGGCATGTCAACTTATTGGAGTGAATTTGTCTGAAAATGATTAACAGTCCTCAGATCAAATTTATTAGCTGAGTTGCTACATTTGCAATTACTAATCATCTGTGGAGTAGCAGGAATGAATATTTTATGTCTTGTAACTTCCAACGCACATTTTGTAGACAGATTTCTTTTATATTTCTGGTTCAAGGCACGACTGATGTGCCTATTGCATCACTCAGCAATACTCTTCAGAAATGGTAATGATGTACATCTTAGCAAATGACCAGGCTGCTCTACTACATTTTGGAAAAATAGTTTGTTAGTGACTAGAAATGTTATAATTGGAGAATTTGCAATAGGTCATCTCTAGTAATTAGATGCTTCATTTATTTGCTTTCTCTGTTTATAGATGACATCATCTGGTTGGCTAAATGAAGCTACAGACAAACCTAGCACTGAAAGTACCACTCCTTGGAAGAGACTTAGATTGGGCACCTTCTGAGATCTGTTCCAGTCTATGTGTAACCTGTCATTCTACAAACAGTTGTGAACTGTCTTGTGTTCCAGGCAACGAGACAGAGTTTAGTCTTTTGAGCACTTCCAGAAGCAGTGAATCAGAAATCAGTAGACTGGTGGATTACATCAGCCTGACACGCGGTAGATCCCTTCCTGCCACGGAGTGGTGTAAGCAGAGCATCAGAGATGGAAACAACTGCTCTCCACTTACTGCATCTCTAAAAAATCACCTCTTTTGGAGAATCTTCTGCTCATTAATGCAATATTTTTGGAATAGGATGGACTCCATATTTCAATGTGAAAACTTTTACATGAACTATCGAATTAACCAAGTAATGCTATACAAATAAACTCAGTGGCAGAGATAGTTACAAAGATATCTTTCCTTCCTTCCAGTGATCTCTTTGCCCTGAAAATTCTGCAAAAAGTCCAGGACCCAAATGTTTGTGTGAATTGGAAAGCAGAAACATTTCTGATCAGATCACTTTGAATATTTCCTTTTGATTTTGAAACCCTTTCAAAAAAGTTTTTCTTACTTTCAGAATTTTATACTACAAAATGCTAGACTTTGAAACTCCAGGTCTTTGAGACAACTTGTGGCTCACTTCAAGAGATGGTTGCTGGGCTGTGTTAACACAGTCTTCCTTTGTGAAAATAAGAAAAACCTGTGCTGAGCACGAAAGCATCAAATTGACCTCTAGGTAATTGCACAACTGAGTGACTCCGTGCTGAACCTGCAGTCTCAGGGCCACAAATGTTGCCCTCTGCTTGTATGAAAAGCATTTTTAAATTCCTGAGTGTTTGCTGAGGACAAAATAAGAGCAATCCAAGTGGTAAAACTTAAAAAGGTAGTGGAAAACTGAATACTGAATAAAATATTTTCCCTGGTGTTCATAAGGCACATAATTGGGTTTTATTCTTATTCTTTTAACTCTTCTTCTTGTTATTATTCCTGTTCTTATTCTTATTTAACAGTACACTTATTCAGGAAATTAGATACTGCTGCATGACTGAAAATGATGCCATATCAGGAACAAAAACAGCCAAGACTTTCAGAATTATCTGACATATTTAATGACCCAATTTAGTCTTAAATTTTATAAAAGGGACTGTCACTGTCCTAGTCTATTTGAAGAGAAAGCCATTTTCTGTGTCTTTAATACGTGAGAACAAGTTTAAAGCTTCCCTTTGTGAACAGTATGTGACCCCAAATATGCAGGAGAGCTACTACTGAACTGGAGAAAGACATAGTTAAAGCAAAGGAAAATAAATAAGAAGAAATGACAAGCCTAGCATGTAAAACTCAGGCAGGCTTAAAAATAAGAATAAAATCTACTTTCAGCACTACTGGCAGGGACAGGCTGTGAAATAAAAAGTTACCAATTGTTTACTACTTCCTAAATCTGTTCTGTTTTCTAGAGCAGACTCTTTTTTTAGTGATTAACTAAAAATTGCACTTTTTCCTGACTCTTCAGCAAACAAAGTTGTGATGCTGTCAGTGTTTTCCCCCATTCCACATGCTTACAACTGGAATATAGTAAGTAAAGACATACATGCACGGCTGCACAGACTCCCATTTGGATAAAAATCCCTTGGCAGCAATGCCGTGTCATGCACATGATGGAGGGACCTACATTGCTCCGCTATGAATAAGGGTAAAGGAGAGCATCAGAAAGTGGCCATCTGTTTAGCTGACCCAGCAAGGCAGGCGGTCTTTCTCATCCATATGGTTAACTTCCTATTATCTAGAGGGTGGGCAGGACTCAGTCACCCTCTTCTAAAGCAAGGAAAAACAAAACATGGCAGAAACATTCTGGATGTCACTTAAACAAGATGTACAAATCTTATCAGCAGCCTTCTTTTTGAACAATTTTTTCACATTTCTATTTTGAGGAAGTGTTGTGAGATTCAAGTATCTTTGTGTTTATGAGAGAGAGGGAGGGAGTGGTTAAATGGTAGAGTCTCTGTCACAGAGGACAGTGAAACGAAAAGATGCTTTCTCTTGTGCGTGTGTGGGAAAGAAACCAGAAAAGAGAAATCCTTCATTTTTTGTGATGTTTGAAGAAGTCAGGCAAGCATTTGACCTGAACCACCAAAGTCTGGAGTTCCTTTTCAGTCACTTTTCAAAAGATAAGCCTCTTGACCAAATCTGAATTTAAAATCTCTAAAAAAGAGATTTATTTTTAAGGATAAGATTTTGCCATCAAAATGGTGTGCTGTAAACTGTAAAAGCTCACATTTTTCTTATAAATGCCTTCAAAATATTTGCCATTTATGCCACAATTTTACGTAGTTTCATGACACGCGATTTTCAAATGTGCATTTTTGTTGCTGGTCAAGTTAGGATTAGGTTATACTATCTTCATCTGCTAAGGAAGATCCTAGGCATGCATCTACTGCTTATGATGCACACATCTACACAGTGCTCTCTGAGAACAAGTAATATAACTCCGATATCCTGAAAACAATAAGCCTGCAGTGCATGTAGTTCATGCAGTGGTGTTGAAGGTTGTACGTGGCACGTCATTTCAATTTAAGCAAAGATTACACTCATCATACAGAAAACCTTATCAAGCATGAAGAACATGCTAGTTTATGTTCACCCCATTGGTCCTGCCTGTAATTCCTTGTCATCTGGTGTCTGAGAGCTAAACGCTTTTCCTAGTTGCATTCCAGTTTCACATGTCTATGTCAAAAAAAGTTTCATCATTCTTCAAAACTGCATGTTTGAAGAGAGTTGTTAGCAGAAAGGCTGTGCATATGATCACTTTTGAAAAACTAGATCTGTTTTCATTCCCAAAGAAATCTTATGGAGGTACAACACTGATGTTTGTTTGTGAGACCAAATACAGAACTGAAATTAAGTCCCCATCTTAAAGTATGTGTACACTACATCAAGCACGTGAACACTACAGAAATAATAATAGTAATTATCATATGAGAGATCATATTTTATTTTATCAAAGTAGAGATGCTTCCTTAGGTGACTATTTTTTTATTTTAGGTAGGAAAGTGATACATGAAAAGAAAAAATATAACTTTGAGAGAAAAACTGGGGCTTCGGTCTGATCATGATGTGATATCATCAGGATTGCAAAAGATGAAGTGAAAGGACCACCTAACCTCATACTTGGCTTCTGGCTTTGGCTAGTGGCAGCTGCCTAGGAGAAACTAATAAACACAGTGCAAAGGTATAGTAGCACTTCTGTGGAACACTCCCACTGCCTATAAATATCAGTGGCTCTTCAACCTGCAAAACATTTATAATAAAAGAACTTTCCCTTAGTTTTTGTCACCCTTTTCTTTAACTGTACTAGTTTCACCTTATTCTTTACTGAATGAAGGAGAACATTATTGTACACAGTTCTAAGGAAGAGTGGCTACCAAAGACCGAAGTGGAATCTGAACCTTAACAAATACTGCATGAAACTTAGCAGAAACAAATCCAGCTATTTGTGCTGTGCACTCTAAAATAAAATTCTATTATCCTTGTTCATCATTATTTGCTTTTTTTAGCTCATGCTCACCACAGACAGTAGAACTACTCCCACAAATATGCAGAATTATTGTTTCTTTATACTGAGTGGTTTTTACATAATTGCAATTTTAAACAAGAAATACAAGCAACATGTTACTCACTTGTGTTTATCTTCTGAAGTGAAATGTGCTTTTCCAGGTGTCTACGAAGCTTTACCTCTGCTCCATATTTACCAGTAGTACCATTGTCAGCCAAAATGAAATGAGAATGCATGCTGTTGAGCACTGTCAACTTGCTCATGGGATTGGACATTGTCTGGTATGGTCGGACCACCTGCATTTTAGAGACAGAGGAAAAAGAAGCTATACTAAACAGAAAAGAGCCTCTGAACTAAATCAATTACAAGATATGAGCTGTCAAGATGAAACAATAGAAAAAAATCAAAACTAAAGTACTGCACGTGAGAATTACTGTTTATGTGTAAAGCAGAAAATGACCTTAACGTTGCCCCCTCAGATGCAGACACGGCTTGAAGGGTTTTCCATGGTAATCTGTTTCAAAAGTATCAGTGCTCAAGCTGTTTCCTTTTAAAATCTAGGTAATGGTCAGTGCTCCAAAGGTCTGGGTGACTACACACACACTCACTCTATACCCAGCCTGCTGCTGACAGAGCAAGAGCATTGCTGTAAAGCCTCACCTTGCTCTGACCAAAACCTTTGATTCTTCCTTCACAAACCTCCACCCAGTCTCATGCCTCCAGTGTTAGCTCATCCAGACCCACCAGCACTGGAGATACTGTACAGACACACAAATACAGGTGAATTCCACTCTTGCAGAAGGGTACACATGATATTACACCACATTTTCAATTTTCTTGGGAAAAACTATTGGCCCACTCCTAGCATTAGTAAAAAGGCAGTCATTTGTGTTCACAACAGCTTTAGAAACTTTCTCTTCAGTGGGGAGTTTGCTTCACTTCCTTTGATTTAATTTCATCAGGAGAAACTGTGCAGCAGACTGAGTAAATTGCCACAGAGTTACCCCACTCATAGCCGCCAGACAGACCAAATGACAGCACTGGGCCACATTTGGCTGTCAGCTGCTTCAGTGGGTATCTGTTGCCATGTAAGAAGACTGTGCTAACATGGCAAAAGAATTGGTATTGTCAAGGTATCTTGGCTTTTACTTCAAAGGTTTTCTAGCAATACTATTTCCTGCCTTTCTCCTGCATGTCTTGTCTTTTTGGGGAGACATAACTGAAAATCTGTAAAATGAAGTCCTAGCTGAAGAAATTCTGTAATGTCTTGTTAGAAAACTCAGCTGAGCTATCCTTTATCTGCAAGGAATTTTCTTCAGAGTTCTGACATTGTTCAGTTTTCAGGTCTTGTGCTTTTAATGCACAAATGTATACACTCAAAATTTGACATAAATGCTCGCAGACAGAAATATAATAAGTTGTTGATCTATTCCTAAGCTTTTCTCACTCTGTAATTCTAAAGAGATCTCTAATTGAGACATAATTCTTTAAAAATAATACGTGTTAGCAATTCTTTAGCCAGAAATCTCTCTTTATACATTGTTTTCACTTGTGAATGTCTGCCTAACTTTGATCAACTTTTAGCTGGCAAGGTGAAATCCACAAACTTCTTTTGCCATTATAAACTGTCATGCAAAGGGTGCTCTGTAAGCTGTTCATCCTGCAAAAGGGAGGGAATAGGTCTGAAAAGACCTAGAGGGCAGCTGGCCAAGAGCAAAGCAGTGTACTACACTCTGTGAGAACAGGTGATAGCTCTGGCTCAGATTTCTTTTGGTGCCTCATTCATAACAATTTATTCTACAGGTGCGTATGACTTAACAAGTATCAGTACAGTGCTGGAACATGTTTAATAGCTATCCTCTACAGATACAGAAACCACGTACCCCATGCCTTGTCAGAAAGAAAAGGTTCTTTCTCACATCCCTAAGAATCAAATAAAATCAAACTAAAACCATGCAGATCTTTTAAACTGATACCCACCCCATCAATAAATGGAAGGCAAGACCAGCAAGGTCTGACAGCAGAGGAATCCCATGAGATGCCTGTTCGTTGTATGATTACAGACCACTGTGCAGGCAATTCTATTGGCAGCTTGTGGTTTAATCCTGAGAGCTACAGCTCAAAACTCTCTGACAGCTTGATCTGGAGTTCTAATGAGCTGCAGTACTGCAGCCTTCATATATTGACTCAGTAATGCTGCTACAGGACAGATTAGGATGCTAGGATTTTGTTCTGTGTTTATCTACAAGGGGAATCACATTATTAATAAATTTCATGGATGTGAAAATGACACTACAATTATTTTCTACTGAACTATTCACAGCATGCACAATTCAACATCCGAATTCTTTTTTTTTAACAATAAAATTTCTCAAACCACACTGTCAGACTCTTCCTGAGACTACAATAAGCAAACTCTTCAAGAAGGCAAGAACATCCTAGGCTTTGAGGCTACTTCCTTGAGGTTACTTGCTCTTCCACAACACTCAGCAAATCTTTGATTTCTGACTCTTGCAGAGAGCCACTCCTTTGTTTTTTTAACCCCTTGCATTTTACAGGCAAGTTAAATAGTTGGAAAAAACTTCGACTTTGAGCTGTCTACTCACCCTCTTTTTTACAGCCATAGAATCATATGATGGTTTGGTCTGGAAGTGACCTTAGAGACCATCCCATTCCAACCCCCCTGGCATGGGCAGGGACACCTTCCACCAGACCAGACTGCTCAAAGTCCCATGCAACCTTGCATTGAGAATAGGGAAAATAGGGAATAATGTCCCTTGACATCTTCCTCTGCAGAGCTGAGAGGAACAGTTTATGCTTAAGACAGTCCCTCCAAATACAGCCTAATGCATGCGACAGCAGCCGTACTGTGGAGCAGTACTTCTGCTGCATGGGCTGAGGGCATTCTGTCAGTAGGTGAGGGGCTGGGCTGACCCCAGTCCTTGTCTTTGCACCCTGAACTGGCAGCAAGCTTGAAAGAAAAGCATTGTTGTTCTGCTTAGATTCCCTGTGGGCACATGACACTCAACATAGGGAGAGCACTTGAAAAATCTCTCAGGGTAACTCACCATGACAACGAGCAGGCAAGTGCCATGTGAACCAGTGCATGAATCTGAGCAGTCTATGTGGAGGCAAAGAATTTGAGACAAACAGTGTGCTCGAAGTAGTGATGGAAAAAGAAAGTGATGCATGCCTTGCTTCTCAAAGAGTAGCAGCTGTTGTTCGAATCAAGCCATCTCTGCAGCCTCGTTGCTCTGGAGCACACCAGGGAACAGAATAGCTCCTGACTTAATTCACAGGGTCCTGGAAGTATCATGGTCCAAATTCTCCATATATGCTACAAATATGCCAGTCCTAAGGTTTGCCCCTCCTACTGAGGTGACTTGGAATTAAACTCAAATGAGGACTTAACAGACCCTGAAATTAACGACATGGGTGCCACAATGACTTACAAAGTGTACTCCTTTAGAGGGAGAATGGCTCTGCATGTAGGAAGAAACTTGTTTATTAGCACAGTTTTCTACAAGACTGAGCAAGCCACTTTCTCAGTTCTATTAGAAAATATGGGGAAATAAGGCAACTAACTCCCATGTGTCCTCTGTTTTTAAATTAGAATCTGAGAGTGTTAAGAGTTGCACTATTTTCTGCTATATTGCTTTTATAGTACTGGAGTAAGACATGTCTCTTTAGGGATCTTTAATCATCACAATATAACAAATAGCAAACAGCAATAATATTTCCTTTAACTTGGTCAGTTTTCTTTATGGCTCTGAGGAAAGCCCCCCAGGATTTCCCAAGGCTGACTGATTTGGACGGGCTGGTAAATATAATCAAACCCCTCAGCCAGGACTTCTGGATCCATACAGGCCAGGCACGGGCTGAGGCATTAGCAGAGGAGTACCTCTGGGAGCACGCCTCACTTGCCATGTGGCACAGGGAGGCCACATGCGCTGGGGCATATGCAGTGGCCACAGATCCCCCTCCACATCCCCTGTCCCTCCAAATCCCATGACTACGACAGTCTTCTGTGTCTATCTGATGCTGGAAGGGTATGTTTTGATAACTCTTCAGTTCTGATCATAATTTAACTAGACGTAGTGCATATAGGCATAAATACACATTGATGCTGGAGTTCAACAAGCCTTTTACTATTGGTTGACTTTTTTCCCCCCTTATATAATCCTTTGTGGCCTTTGTTTCTTGCTTAATGATGATTCATTTTACATGCTTATGGTACTATTTACATTTCCCCTTCTCGGTTCATTTCACAGCATTCACCTCTAATGAGCCAGTCAATATAGTACACTTTGATTTTTAAAAAGCTTCCAAAACAGCTTCCTCACCAAATGCTTCTAAAGAAACTGCATGCATTGAATAAGACAGAAAGGCCTTTGAGGCATAAGTAACTGAGGAAAGCTGGGGGGAAGGGCGGGAAAACCGTGAGAAGGAAAAGTTAATTTTTGTGAAGACTCTTACTAAGAAGATTTAGTGATATAAATGACCTACCTCAAACTGTATTATATTCTGTTCAACATAGTTGTAAGGGCTTTGTGATTAATTAGAGGGTGAAAAGCTTACAAATATTTCAGTGGACTAAAGTCTTCCTAAAGCAGCCTGATGAGGCAATAAAATGGAAGATGAAATTCGGTATCAGTAAGCACAAAGAAGTATCATTACATGCACATCGGAGATGGATAAAACCAGAAGTGCTTCAGCATTACATCATGCCATTGATCAATAATTTTATAAAACTATTAGGGGGCAGGAGGTTGAGAGAAAAAGTTTTATTTTGTCTATCAAAGATATATATTGAAATATTTTTGTCCTTAATGATGACCCTGTAATTGTAACCGTACTGATAAAATTGTGTCTACAATATTAGAAGACCTTACCCAAATTAGTTGTAACTTTATATTAAACTTTTTTCACTTTCTGTCTGATGATCAGAGTAAATATTAATTCTTTTTTGATTTAATCGGAGATTTTTGGGTTTTTAAAAAAGTTATTTATTTTTTAAATAAAAGTACTCTACAGCTTCTTGGTTTCCTGGTAAATTGGAAGGATATTTAGAGGAAAGCATTGCTTAAAGAAATCAGAGATCAGGGAGCTGTTCCATTTGGCTGGAACACCTGGGAAATCAACTTCTTTTTTAGCTCTTTCTGGAAAAGAAGGCTCCAGACCCCCTTTAACAGGTGGTGACTACCTGAGAACAGAGGTAGGTAGCTTTCCAACAGGTGGAAAAAAGTAATGAAGGAATAGCAATGTCCCAAAATTCATGCTAGTTTTATGCTTTTTTTTTTGATTTCTTTGTTCCTGAAATGGGTCCAGACCCTGTGCCTAATCACTAAAGACTGTTTATTTGAAAACGAAGTGTACATTACACTTCTTTAAGAACATACAGCTCATCCTTGTGCTTAGCTTTTTCTGCTAATCAGTTTCTGTTCTGCACCTCAGAGTTCATTAGTGACTCAGAATCACTGTGGCAAAGTCCCATGCTGCTTGTTTGTGCGTATTAAAGTCCAAAACCCTACACTAATACAGTTCCCCCTAAGAGCTATACTTTCATAGTGAATTGCCTTGAACTCCAGTTGGACAATTTTCTTCATAATCATTGTTACTTCTCTGACCTAGTGGATACCTGAATCTTCCCCTTTGCAACTTGCTCATGGATACAGAACATACAGAGAAGAATGGGTTAGACTAATGTTGCCCT
The DNA here is from genome assembly GCA_013397175.1 of Platysteira castanea. NCBI lineage: Eukaryota > Metazoa > Chordata > Aves > Passeriformes > Platysteira > Platysteira castanea. The sequence continues at coordinate 521,025 of VYXC01007180.1, forward strand.
GGTTTTTGCTAAAGCCTTCTGTTTTTAACCTTGGAGTCAGATTCTTTCACACAGTTCATGTAAATAATAGCCAGTGTTTACTTAACGGTATTTTCTGTTTTTCATTCCTTTTGTGATAAGAGAACTTTGATGAGCACCTTTCTTCTCCAGTGGGATTGAGAAGGAAGTGACATGCTCTCCAATCCCTTGTGGAGTTGGGACGTGTATATGAATGTGAGATTGTCAATAATAAACATTCATTCCTGCCTTTCTGCTGAACCTGGCAAGTGTGAGAGCATCTTTATTGTGTCTTCCCAGACACAGACTAATGAAGACAAGAAAAAAGTTCTTTTGCAGATTGAAAACTGTATCTCTTCCATTCACAGTTAGCCACTGGTTCTCAGACAGATTTCTTAGGAATGAACCGACGTGAGATAAAAATGGGTTCAGAAAAGCTTCAGGTAACAAATAACCAGTGTAGGTAAACTATTCATGTATTTAAAACCAGGGGGTTAATATTTCTATTTTACAGTATAGTTTTAAAAGAGAAGAATGATGTGAAAGAATAGGAGAAACACTGGCCCTGTCCTTCAGAGGGTGAATTACTTGAGGTCTGGTCTTATCCACAATACCCAATAAGACCTTTCAAAATTGCATCAATAAAAATGTATGGGAGCAAATGTATTCTAAGGAGGGCAGCCTACAATTTTGAATTTAACCAATGCATCACAGTAGTGTTTGAAAATAAATCAGACTTCAAGTGTTGCAATCAGTGTTTTCTTAAGCACTCTTCTGGGTTCATAGAGTTCTAAGGATGAATCTTTGATATATTTTCAAGAATAGCTTTTAATGAATTGTCCTTATAATTTATTTTTAAAGAACATACAGTGCAGGAATTTTTATTGTTGCCATGTCAAAACCCGCCATCTGCCCTAATGGAAAACCTGTGTATATATTGATTTTTTGCTGCAGACAATAATTCTAAGAGAAATTGCTAAGTGAGGGATGGAGAGGACAGGAAAAATAACTGGAAGATTTATAGATACTGAAGGTCATCTATGTCTATATAGGTCTTACATCTTTGCCAATCAGATCCTCTTGATTTTCCACAATGCCCCAGGGAGCTATACCGATGGTGCAGATCTTCCCTCGAGATTTTGAGGCATGATCTTTCAGGGCATCTCCAACATGCCGAATGACCCCTGGCAGAGAGACAGCATAAAACAGAAATTCATAATTATGTCTTTTTTGTTCATTATCATATGGATTTAGTGTAGACTTGTTTTTCAGGGAATGCCTATCCCTAAAATTAAGTAAAGCTATGAATACATTCCTATTTATTATTATTAGAGTATTTCTGTGAATTCATTTTATTGAATCCAAAAATTACTAAATGAAGTAATAAGAAAAAAACCACACATCTTTAGAAAGAAGAATGGAAATGCTAACAGTTGACTGCAGCTTATTTATCTGCACTTGTGCTCCCATGTGCATGCAAGCATTTGTGTATTTCCAAGTGCTGAAAGAAGCTTAGGAATTAATTGTGCTCCCCGCCCCCCACCCTCCAACTCCCTCAGAAGTGCAGCTTGTACACAAATGCTCCCATCAAGGATGGAAATGTGAAAACATCACCATACTACTCTGTGATGAAGTATTTTGCCACTCTTTCCAAACAAACTCAGCCACCTGAGATAGCTTCTAGCAGAGTATTAGAACCCACTTTTTCAGTGAGAAAACAGAAATTACTACAGAGAGAATGACTGCTCCCCAGCATTCTTCCAAGAGCTTCTTGCTTGCCCTAGACCAGCTTTGGCAGTGTTTCAGTGGTACCTCTGTGCAAAGGACAAGTGTCATTCCTCCTTCCTTTTAATAAAATAATCTTTTGAAATCTGTCTATCAACAACCATTTTTAGGATGTGGCTACACTGAAGCAGACCTGTGGGTCTGCTGCAGGAATTATCTGATTCTCAGTTTCTGAGTTTCCTTATTGTTCAAATTTCATGATTTCAAGATCACTGGAAAGAAATTACAACAGTCACACAATTGTTATGATTTTTTGCTGTAGTTTTCTGAACTGTAAATGACCCAATTAAGAAAACTCCCCACAACTCAACAGATCCTCCAAGTCATAGAGTCTAGTACTCTTCCTGTGGTGGAAAGTTTAAAAAAACCCCACCCTATACCTGCCATCGGCTATGAATGAAGCTATGACCCAAAAGCCCAAAGGACTTAAAGCAGAAAATTTGTCCAGACTGCAAAAATTTCTGCTATTTAGAATAATCAACTTTCAGCATGACATGACTATTCAGAACAACAGTCATGTTTATAGCCAGGTATGCACTGCCTCGCCCACATCACTGATTCTCTGTCCTGCAGCAGTTTTCCAGGATGTTTAAATGGTAATTTTCCTCAAGAGAAACCCAATTTAAAAATTCATCTTCAACAAAAGAGACTGTATGAAGAAATTCTCAATTTTTATGATTTCACAAATAATTTTCAGCTATGCAGTTTGAAAACCTAGTCCTGGAGCAATCAACTGCTTTGCTCTAGAAATTAAAGACGAGAGGTTACTGATATTGCAAAACTGCTTCTGGAATTATAGGTTTTTAAAACAGCAGAGAGCCACTTGAACTACACTTTTTTTGTCTAGGTAGTTTCTGATTACAGGAAAAACAATCCTTTTCAACAGTATTTATGATTACTTTCCTGGTTCATTTTTATTGTTTTGGCATTTGCAACTATGATGATTTGAAAAATGGTAGGAAGCAGTTGTGCATTTGCCAAGTGTTATAGTCTGTCCTTTTAAAACAAAAATTTCTATAATTTGATTTCTACAGTTGCTGTGGTAGTCCACTGCATGAAGTGTACAACGTGTACATTTTTCTGATGTACTTTTAACATAAAATTTACATCTGTCTTTGCCATCATCACTACAAGAGTATCTGACAACTAATATTATTACCACCACAGTGCACAGATCAACATTAACCTGATTTTATTCCTTATTTTGAAGAGATGTGGGGCATATTACATTTGTGTCTATCTAAAACTCCAAACATTCCTCTTCTTTGCTTTCTTCAGGCATCAAGTCTGCCAGAGTTCAAGAAGTGTTTGGATCACATGCTCAGACACATGGTGTGATTCCTGGGACTCTCCTCTGCAGGGCCAGGAGCTGGACTCTTTGATCCTTGTGGGTTGCCTCCAATTCAGCATATTCTATGAGTCTGTGCTGTGATAAAACTGAATATTGTTCTAAATTTGGTGTGCGCCGGATACCAAGTCCAAGACACCTATTAAGCATTTATATTCAAACATGTAGTAGTTGATCCAATAAAATTAACACATGATAGAATGATTACATTGTTTTCCAGAGAGAGAAGGAAGACACACTCTTACTAAAGTACAAAATTATAGCTTTGTTACTGCAGCAAATGAGAATGACAAAAGAGTTTACAAAGTATGTCCTAGCTCAAAACTTTTTGCAGTTCTCTCTAGAAGAACTTTTTTGACTTTCCCCTGAATCTCTGCTCCTTTCTGCCTCCTTCAGGGAGGGTAACTGAGATGTCAGTGCCAAACGTTTCTGTCTAGGGACCTATGTTGTGCAGCTTATTCCCAAAGCATACATGCTGTCTACTAGGAGAGCTGGGCCAGCTGCTGTCTTGGATCACTAGGACACCTGTTTGGTGTACTATAGACGCTCTTTGACTAGAAATGGCAGATACTGCTCTTGATGAAGATGCAATAGCAAAAAATTAGGTTGAGCTGTCTACAAGTAAGGAAAAAGTTTCCCCACACATCTGAAACCCAGAACTCTTTTCCTTTAATATTCTGGGTCACCTGATTAAATAAAATAAAGGTCCTTTCTAGATGAAAGTGTTTTCAGTTTTGAGTAATAAGAGCTTGACTTCTTTAATTAGTAGTCCTTCCCTGCATCTTACAGCTGATCTTATAAAGCCTTCCTTGGTGATATACTAATACAATTGCCTCACAGAAAGATTTATTTTCAGCTCCACAGTGTGCTTTTCATACTTTAGCAAACTTTTTATTCTGTTTTATACCAGCTTCCAGGTGGGTAAGAACTTGGGACTTTCTTATTTTCACATAGTACAGGAATTATTAATAAAATAAAACACAGAATGGCTTTCTAATCTCATCATTCCTATTTTTTTTTTTTGTGATGAAGTCTCCTAGACACTACTATGCTTTTATTTCAATGTTGCTCTTACCTGTGTTTACTCCTCCAGTGAATATCCATGCTCCAGTTGTCATAGCTGCCTTAATAAGGCCTTTTCCAAAGACTTGTTTGAGTTTTGGCTGAAGTTCAAAATTCTGAAGGCCCCCGTGCACAGAGATGAGAAGTTTGGGGAGCTCAAGTTGCCACTCTTTGGTCATCAGATGCAGAAGAAGGTCAGGCTTTGTGTCAAAAGACACACGTACATACTGCAGAAATAAGGGCCATAATAGAGAGTAGAGAAAAAAAGATTGGTTATACCCACTGGTTTCTAATGCATATGACCTATGCCCAATAGATCATTAAAAAAAGGCAACCTTTACGACAAAAACAGTTACTAATTGCTAATCTGATGATTAATTTCCTAGTTAAGAAACCAGGAGTAATAGAACACTTGCAATTCACAGGCTGGATAATTTTCTTTACATAGGAAATGAAAACATTAACGGTTTCAAAATCCTTAGCAATGCTTGAAAGACGTCTACAATTCATAAATGCAAAAACTGGACCAAAGGTATAAGAGGTCTGCCAAAGACAACCTAAGTAGTCAGAGTCACAACTGTGTACCTCATTTTCAAATAATGAAGTCAAACCCTCAAAAGGTAAGAAATAACAGAAACAAGCTCAGTTTTTCAAGCACACAGAAGTTTTAACTGAGCAAGACTACTAAACTGGTACTTTTCAGATGAAAGAATGTACAATTGAACTATGTACAACTTGTACAGGTTCATGATCATGCCTTACAAGTTCCTAAAAGTGATGTGAAACAAAGAATTGCATTTCCAGTTGCTGGCTGTTCTGTGCTACATGTGCAGGAATTTGTGCCAGGGGAGATCATACCAATCTGTGTGTGCAAAAAGATAACAACTGTCTTCAAAATTTCTACAGCACTACCACGTCGCACAAATACATCTCTCTCTCTCCTACAAGCTTTTTCTCCTGCTCTTTCTGTAGCTGTTTCACAAAACCTGTGACAGGGCAGGTAATATATTTTTGATTTCTAGTTACACAGCAGAAACAGGAAAAAGTTCTTTCTATAGCTTCTAAGATCTGGAAGGATCCTCTTAATAAAACAAAATAGGTTACAGAAAGCACTCAACTGTCAAACTTCTTACTGAATCACTGTCTGTAGAGCAACTTCAGCAGTCTTTCCCTTGACAGGTTGTCAGCACAGACATCAGGTGTATACCATTGCTTTCAGCCTGAGGAATACCTAGTCCTAACTTGTTTATTGTAACATGCCAGGTAGTATAATATGCATACATATTATGTAATAATGTTGTCCCTTTTTGACATGCCCAATCAGTATTTCTAGCCAAGAGTTTTTTCTTTTCTAGTACTATCATATGATAATAACGTGGACTCCTTTTTAACTGAATAAGAAATAAGGATTTGACATTTTCCAGAGGAAACTGCTAATAGACAGGATTTTTTGCAAGAATGGCTTGTTGCACAGTGAATATCCATTGTTAACATTTCTGGAAGCAAAAGCCTGTTTGTACAATTAGTTGGGGGGGCGCAGCCCAACTGAAAGCTGAGCAAGAACTTGAGAATGAACATTCACCCCAGTGCATCAGTAATGTTCTCTGCAGCAGTCAGGCAGACTCTCAACAGTTACTGCACATAGAAAATGCAGTATTCCTGCCTGTCAAGCTGATTAATGAACTGTCTCCTCAGCAGCTACTCAGTCAACTTCCAGTGTGGAATAAAATCTTGTATGGCACCTGATCTTACTGACCAGATTGAGACATTAATAGTTTTTAAATTGGGATTTGAGGCTTGTCAAAGTTTTAACACACTTTGTGTAAGAAGAATGATCCTTATTCCCTTTTTTATGTCTGAAGGGAGATCTGAGGTTGCAAAGGGCAGCTGGAGGCATTCATAGACACCATCCTTCATGGGGCCTACATAAATGTAGGTCAAACTTGGAGTCTTTGATTTGCAATCACTGGTACCTTACTCAGTTTTTTGGTGGGGACAGACTGTGAGTCTTAAAAAGATAATTAAGGTGAACTCATACTGGGAATGACCATATAAATATGTTGAAAACATGCCATTGCATCATCTGGGATGATATTAAGATGAAGACACAAATGGCATCAGATGTATATTATCTAATCTGGACAGTGATTGCTTTTCTTTTGGTTTTTTTTTTTTTTTTTATTCTTTTGTGGGTTTTTTTAACACCTCAGAATGTGTGATTTCACTGTCCCTACCTTCTTAAGTCTACATATTACTCTTCTTATACATGAAGACCTCCGAATTCCAAAAAAGTATAAATCTATAAGGTGAAGCAGAAAGTTCGAAGTATTTTCTTGCATTTATTTGAAATGTAGACATCTTTTATTAGAAACAACTGCTTGCTCTTCATACTGCAGGCAAACCCCCTCTATACTTAGGATAATTTTACTTTACAAAGAGGAAATTCAAGGAAAAATAAATGTCTAAGGTTTCTTCATGTAAATTAAAATTTAAATCAACAGAGATAAGATTTACTCGTTTAGAAGTTTTTGGCAATGGTGCCAAACACGATTTTTCTTCTGTGCGTAGCATCAATTTTTATGAGTATTTGAATAATTTTTGCTCTTACAGAAGCAATTTTTAGTTTGGAATACTTGAAATTACTCTTTTGCCATTACTTAACCTGCTAGCTAGTAACTAAAAGAGAATTCTTCTGTCCTATTTTTAAAAGTTTACATTAAAATATGAATCTCACCTTTATGGCCATTTTTGTCTATAATAAAAATTTGTTACAATCCTGTAACAGAATATTTAGCTCTATCAGTTTTTGCTTAGAATGTTAATGAGTACTTCTGCTGTTCCTGAATTCTCTGGCAACAGCCTCTGGATGCAGATACAAAATTTAAATCTAAGCCAAACCACTGTGCTGCTGTGCTATGAAATTCCATGCCTGGTGTACCTGTCAGCTGTAGAAACTATCAGTTCTAATGAGAAGTCATTTAGCCCTTTCTTTACAGGAGAAGTATATGGATAGGATGCAAGAGTACAGTTTTTATGTGTCAGCAAAACAGGGGAAGTTAGAAAGCAGAAGTACAGTTCTGAGTCGCAAAACTTACAGGCTGACCTGACTGACATCAACACAGAATGTGAATTGACAAAGCATCAAGCTGGAGCTGTAATGCCCATTTAATCCCTAAACTAGCACAGTAGTAGTCAGCAAGACTGTATTTGTTGCCAGTTGTTGTTTCACTTTTTTGTCAAGTGTTCTCTAAAACATACCTGTGCTCACCATCAGTCCAACAGCCAGACACTTCCAAGTTTGACTCTGGTGCCCTAGGGCAAAAGCCAAAGTTCCTGAGAAGTAGAATTTCTATTCTGTTACTTAAGCACAGCTGTCTCATTAAAGTACTTGGTGAATGACTGCAGATGAGAGTCTCAGTGAATAAATTAAAGAGACTCAGAATTCCATTGTATTTCTTAAAGTAAAACTATTCAGAAAAAAATTTTTGTGATCTGCATTCTAACATTACTCCTATGCTTCTTTTTGGTAACTTAAATTGGTTTCTATCACTACAGATATGTCTTGAAATTAAAGAAATTAAAATTAAAGACTGGTTGCCTCAAAGTATGATCCTCACAAAAAAAAAAAAAAAATACATGTAATTTTCACTGAATTCAACAAAAAACCTGTAACTTAGACTGAAAACAGATTGGTTCTGTATAAGTTACCTGTTCTTAACAAATGAAGGCCTAATCCACGTTCCACTAAACAATCAGTGAAAGGACCCTCACTGATTTAAATGGGCTTTGGGTAAAGATTTTTCTGTGTTATTTCCTCTTTCTCTCCATGTAGAACACTGTCTTTTAAATTCTGTAAATATTTTAAAAGAATTAATTTACTATAACAGAAACAATGTTAGCTGCCTTTTCATGGTTTCTGCATGTGATAGGATTATCTCTTTTTTCCTCTTGGAAGCCCTGATGATTTTTGGCATCCTTTTAATACAGTTTTTATAAAACTCAATGCGTTTTAAACCAAGAAAAATATCTTTTTCTGTTACTGATTTCCAAACGTCCTTAATAAAGTTTTAAGGATCTGAACATTAGCAACTTTGTCCAAGCAACTGTTAATGTTCATTGGAATTCTACTGATGTTCTTTCATGTTTCCATGCACCATAAGAAAAGTTAAGCAGATAACACTGAAGTAAACTTCCTTTCTTTCGCAGCTGCAAACTTATTTTAGGATTTTACTCTGCATATGAAATGTATCATTGAAATGCATTCAATGAGGAGGAATCTATTTAACTCACCAAAGGCTTTTCAAACAGCCATCTCCTATTTAACCCTGAAAACCCATGATGAAAGAAATTTTAGTTCTGTAAAGAGCAATCCTTTAAAGAAGTTTATAGACAATCCCACCAGTTAATGAACAGGCCCACCAATTAAGGAAAGAACATTAAGGTTTTTTTTTTGTGTGTGTGTGTGTAAAGACAGATAGTATATTAAAAAAATGGGTTTAGTTTGGTCACCAGTGCAGTGCAGAATGCATCACAGCAAGATTGTCTCAACTGTTACACTGATGAACAGGATATATTTTAAAATTTTTCAGAATCTTGCTCATAATTAGAATGGAATCACTCACTTTAGTTTGATAATTGCTTTCTGACAATAAAATGCTACTATATAGTTAGATGAACATGTTACTTCTTAAACTGCAAAGAGCCAACTAGTGTAAGCAGGTAATACTTTATTAAATTTCCTGTATTTTTTCAATTTTATTTGCAAAAGCAATTAGTAAAATTTATGTGTATCCACATCCCTCTCACATCTTTTTACAGGTGTTAAATTTGAAAATCTGCTATAAAAACAAAATAAATGCCAACAAGCAAAATTGTTAATTGCGTTTCCTACATAGTAATGGGATGAGTCACTTGTAAAGAAAATATGAGAATGACAGAGAACTAAAGACCAGAGTCTTGTTGCAGGATCATCTGTGGTTATATGAAGATTGAAGGAAAGGTCTTTTTAGTAACTGATCTTGTTAACCAGTGTTACCTAATCTCAGGTATGTGTTTCTATATAATTTCCTGCACAAATTATTGAGCTGTTCACATTATTGATTTAAGGAGGATAGTGCAGCTGCACTGAAGGTATTTTAACAACTCCATGGCATTAGCAAAAGTCATGCTGTTTGGGAATTTCTGTTTCATGTGGCTGTGGAAATGAAATTAATGGCCCAGTCTGTTCTACTGACAATATGTAAGCCTACTATTTCATTCCAAATCCCCGTGTTCTATTATAATTTCAGTATAACTTTCATTTCCACAGCTAAAGATCTCATTGTTATTGCGTGGTGGCAACTGATAGAATATGGAATCATGAAAAGTATAATAACACTTACTATATATTTTTTATTAAAATCTAATTCTGTTACTTCAAATGGAGAAAATAATTATCTGTCAGTTTTACATGCACTAATCTGTTCCATTAATTGACTCCTGGTTTCCGAATTATAAATCTGGGCTTATGTAACAAACCCCACCTAATTCTTTGCAGTCTGATTCAGAAAAAATTTAACAATTTTGCCGTTAGCACAGACCAAGAAAACACTGCTAAGTTTGGTGCTTCTTTTGCTTAGTAATTTTCATATGTGGGCATCCATTTCAGGAAATAAAACAGAGAATAGGTGGAAAATTTAATGGCAAGTTCTTTCCCTGAGGTTTTCCTTGATTTTCCAGCTTGCCAAGTCTTGCTGCTTTGCAAGGTTATTTTATTAGCCAGTAGACACAATATAAACCTACCATGACTGTCAGCAAAACCCAGCTTGCATTCCATAGCATTATTTGGAAGCCAGTACCCACAAAATAACTAACACTTGTTAGAAAGGAATAAATTGATCATATTTTCTCCCCTTTATCTTTCTTCCCCTATCCACATTGATCAGCTTCTCTGCGTTTGGGTTTGAGAATGTACGGTTGAACAAGAATATTTCCAAGTACTATTAGGTACTTGTTCCTTTTTTCCCAGGCCTTATTTTTTTTCAATAGAATGTCTCCTTTTCCCCTCCTTTGCTGGCAAAGTTGGTTGGTTTCTTTGACTGAGCAAACTCTTGGCTTCTACAGAAAGCTTTTGATTTGTTAAGTTTTATTTATTATGGGAAAGACCTAGTACCCAGTAAACGGAGAGGTAGGAGTTTAATTTTCTATTAATAAAACTGCAACAACTAGTTAGGCAGCTTTTTGACTATAGTCAAAAATATCCTAAAATAATGCTTGGGTCTGGAAACACAAACACAAGGACGTCTTCATGCTGCTTTCCATGGCAAAAACATTATAAAAAACTCTTTAATCTGTTTCCATTTAAATGGTTATGCAAGCCTCCTTATTTGTGTTTTGGTCTTATGAGAGGTATTTTTCTCACTGGTGGTAAGAGACCACAACACCCATTCAAAAGATATTTATTGAATTGTTTAATTTGAAGAACTTTTCCCACTAGTGGGATAATCAAACTTCCAGAGATTTTATAGATTTTTTTAATTAACAAAGAATTTGGCTTTTTCCATGTTTTGAGTGGGGTTTAATGATTACAAATAGATAGCAGGTGTAGCTGTCTTCCTGATTCTAGTCTGTCAAAATAAATCTGGAGTTTTTCCAGCAATAAATTAATTGTATTCATACCTCAGTTTTAGCTTGTTATTTAGATTTCTCAGACTTTAAGTCCTTTTTCCCCCTTCTCTTGTTTTCTTTTTTCTAAATTGTTCATGGTTTCACTCCTGACAGCACTCTGTGACAATGTTTTTCTTTTCTTTATGCTGACTTCCAGTTTTATCTCCACAGTTTCACATCAATTGTATTTCTTTGAGCACACAGCACGTATCGTAGAGCATGACCTGTCTCTTCCAGCACTATGCCAGGACATCAGAATCCCAGCAAAGATCAGAAAATCCTCTAGGAGTATTGGTGTCAACAGCTTCCCCAAAACCTTCAACATTTCTTGTCTTTCCAAGACACTACTTTTGTCTGGGCAGGTCTGTTTATTGCTTTATAGCAATCTTCAAGGACATCACTGAAAAAGCTCTGGTGATTATCCTTTCTCATAAACACTGATTCAATGCAAAGTATACCTATACAGTTAATAACATTCATTGCTGTATCTCTGGATCTCTGGCCTTGCAGGTTTTTAGGTGGTTGGTTATCAATTGAACATATGATGTCTGTGATACTGTGAGAGAAATGACCTAATTTTCTGTTTCTTGGTGCTGAGTGTTTTCTTTCTATCAAAAGAAGCCATCCATTTGCACAAACAGAATTCTCCACATAAGTAGTTATTCCAACTCCAGCACCTCTGTACACATCTCAGGAAAATATTTTGCTCTCGCTAGCAGAGGACCTAAGATTTTCATTGTCTCCAATCTCTGTTCTTTATGACAGACCTGAGACACCTGTTGGGAAGAATTCATGCAGAGAAGACAGTACTGGATTGCTGGGTAGGTCATTCTGCAGAGCGCCCAGGAGCTCAGCGTCCGCCCTCACTGCCAAAGCAGTGTATTGGCCATGAAGGGCCAGGCACAAACTCATCCGTCATTCCCAAAGACCCAGGTTCCGCAGTTTAGATAGAGTCAGAGAGATTCTTCCTTTCATGTAATATTACATAGGAGAAATACATGCGTGGATTAGTGTGCGTGCTGGAAATGTCTCTCCAAGCTAGTGGAGCAAAGCCTTCAGATCAATACACTTTGGTATCACTCCATAGGGACGGAGAAATTTCTTGCTCAAGGGATTTTCTAGTTCCTAGACTAGACACTTCCTGGGGCCTCTTATTTCATTGAAATATGAACCATAAGTCTAACTGGTCTGTCTTCCGATACACGTCTTGAGGAATATTAAAAAGAATTCGGTATGTTTAAAATTTGTCAGCTTTGCAGACACAGCCAGCAATGGGAAATCACAGCTCAATTTGAAAATTATTCAGGACAAGAGGGATAAGTAGCCATTGGAATAAAATTAAGACAGCAGCACATTAATGTGTCTTCAGCCTTCGTAAAGGTAGCTCCTCTTACACTGTGCTCCAGCTCTTACAGTTAATTTTGTTCACCCCCTCTTTGCCACATGATACATAAAAACATACATTCCAGTCTTAGGCTCAATAATACTTTAGCACAACGTCAAGAAAGAATGCTGTTCATTCATTGTGCATGCTTACTTTTAGCTAGCAGCATTATTTATCTAAGAGAAAAACACAGTTACCATGGCTTTATTGGAGTGGCCTCCTCCTTGGAACTCAATGGTTCCAAAAGCGTCCGTCGGGCTGAGCTGCGTGTGCTTGCTGATGGACCACTTCTCCGACTGGATGTCATTGCGAGTAAGCCTGGTTTCATTTTTCTCATTCTGAGTAACGGAGGCGCTTGGAGGCTGTCCAATGTGTTGACCTGTTAGACGCCCACAGCAACACCTATGACATTACACAAACAGAAAACCCAAGTCACGTGCGTGTATAAACCCAACAGGGAAACAAACCACAGAAAGAACCCAACCGCTTCTCAACTCTGCTGACTCCTTTCCTGAAGGCTTTATGTACAGAAGCAATATAGTACATATAGTACCTTTTTTTCCTGTATCTTGTTTACTTTGGACGCTCTTATATTTCAAAAAAATCATCCTTTGTTCTAAATATGTACGAAATGAAATTAAAGAACATCTGTTTTATTCAGGTAACATCACAACGAGTGATCAGCTTTTGCATGGATTAGCACATATTTTGAATTGCCAGTTTAATGCATCTACTTTCTTTTGACAGTGTGGTGTGTCATGAGTCCAATTTAGGTAAATATTCAATGCACTGAATATTGAACTAAGAAGATAAAGAAATTAAACACAGATGCTTATCCACCGTTGATTTATCTTTTTTTTTATGAAATAAGTTTTGAAATGTAAACTAATAATTCCCATAGGAATCCATCACTTCAGATGTAATTCAACTACCTTCTGAACAAATAACTTTACAAAATATTTATATCCATATCCATTAAATGAATATATATAAAGACAAAGATTTTTTTTTAATCAACTTTCATTTTTCATACAAATAACATGCAATTACCTATGGGGGTCTTTGGTGCTGGGTATGATATGAACACATTCTCTCTTGTAAAATGCTCTTTCTATCCATGATTTCTGTGCCTAAAAAAGAGAAAGGAAATGCCTTAAGCTCTGTTTGCTTATTATATACAACTTACAGTACAACTGTAGAAAAACTTCAAGCATACGAGAAAATTCCACTGACTCTCCAGATAAGCAGTACATATTTTGCAGAGATAAACATTCCATTAGAACTATGGTTCCCTTCTAGAGCTAATCACCCACCAGAAGCTTTTAATATTGTTTTCTTATTCACTAGCCAGATGACCTTGATGCTGTCACCCATATTCGCATAACAGAGGGAGGAATCTCTGGAGGAGAATTAACTGAAACTCTAAACCTTTCTGCATGGCAGAAAAGACCCTACATACATGCATTAGAACCCCCTCTGTTTCTGCGTCAGTGATACAATTAAGCCAGGTTTAAATAAAAAAAACCTCACAACCAAACCCAGCAAACCACCCAATACATTTTTACATAAGCACTGAGAGTGCTGTTTGACACAGAGGCAGAAACTACAGTTTCTACGTGGATACCTTAATTAAAAAAAAAAAGAAAAGAGGAAGATCTTTTTCTGAAACAAGACACAATAATTTTTAATACATTGATTCAGATGACTGGCAGGTAGTTTCTAAAATAGTTCAGTGAAGCTATGGTTGTTCATAACACTCAAGATCATCCACCACATATTCACAGAAAAGCAAGAAATGTCCCTCAGCAGAGTCTTAACTGTCAGATTCACAAGAAATCTTTTTAAACAGAAAGAGAGATTGGTAAGAAAGAAAAAGGGAAAAGAAAAAAACAAACACAAACCAAGAAAGAAGAGACTTTCAGAATTCTGAAATTTTTTAATTATCTAGGAGATCCTCACTCCATATAATATGAGTTCTAGCAAGCTCCCTAAAACATTTGCAGAGATAGAATTCTATTATTTTATTTAATAAGGAGATGAGTTGAAGCTTTCCTTTGAAAATTTGTTAAAAACAGATTAACTTAACATATTTAAATAATAAAATTACCCACTTAACTGCACAGCATAAACATAACTATAAACTATGAACTATGTCAAAATTATCTGATAATTAAGTAATGTGAAATGAAGTTTAAACAATTTAAAGGAAATTTGAGCATCTTGCCTCTATGAAAAGAGTACTTTTGAAATTGCCTATGTAACACTACCTAGCTAACTGATGTTACCTTTTACTATGTAAGGATATATAAGTAATACCTGTGTGTTACTTTTACTAACTAATTCTACATGACTATCTAATGTTAGCTTGTCAATTCAATCGGTATCCCATTTTCCATGTTTAGAACCAGAACTCTCTGCTTCTGAATCTTGTGAAAATCACTGTGAACTGAAGAAATTTCTTGGAGTCAGTGAATGTCACTAGCACAAACTATAAAGTACCATAACAAAAATTTCTAGCTACATCTACAACTTACCAGTCCCAATATATAGAATTTATTCTTTTGCCTTTTATACAGAAAATAATTCCCTGCTGTATCTAGTGGTTACTGGTGCTATTTAGCAATATTTTATCTTTGGCTTCCTTGCATTTTGATTTGAAAAATCTGCTAGACTTCATATTTTGTAGGAATAGCAGATACCTAGCATCACTTTTACAGTCAGAAAAAAAAAAAGTCTATTAAAACCATTAAATAAAACTGTATTTGGCTGATCTTTCTCACAGCAGCAAACAGAAGTTTAATATATTATAGAAGATTGGGCAAGATTTG
Source organism: Platysteira castanea (assembly GCA_013397175.1). Classification (NCBI taxonomy): domain Eukaryota; kingdom Metazoa; phylum Chordata; class Aves; order Passeriformes; genus Platysteira; species Platysteira castanea. The sequence continues at coordinate 536,074 of VYXC01007180.1, forward strand.
TTTTTTTTAAACAAAGTATAGTTAAATAGAAATTCCAAAAGCTAAAAGAGTTTTACTTTACCTAAGACAGAATACCTTGAGGTTTAATTTATTATAACATCTAAATATCCTTTAAATATATTATTATTTCCATACTTTTCTGCAAACAATTTACCTTGGTGAATTTTCTGGCTACACAGAACTAATGCGTCTTTTCTAAAGGTAGTCACTAGCTAAATTTATCTCAAGACCCAGTACAAAAAGGTGCCATAACTACTCCATTGAAATTTTTTCTTTAGCTATAAAAGCAAGCTTTCAAAACCCAAGAAACTGACATCTAAAATTTGTTTTCCTATTGTTTCTCATATTGTCTTTGCAAGTGGAAAAGAAACACAGCTATGTTAAAAAAACCCCAAACCAATAATAATAATTTGTATTTGAATTTTCATCACACTTCAAGGTGATATTGCAAAAATAATAGTCTGGTTTAAAATCTCGTTTATTCACATCAGGAAAAGATACCTTCCAGCTTTTAGATCTCAAACAATATACTATTCTGCCTAGCAGAGTTGGGATGACAAAATACGTGATTTACTAATCTCACAATTCCTTGTCCTTCCAAATTTTAAAGAAAGCATCTGGTTTCACTGCCCCATGCAAGTTATCCTTCTGCAACAGATATAACTTGCAATGAACTATAAAGTTCAGAGTTATAATAAATTATGTAACTTGCCGTAGAATCTTCATAACAGAATAACTTCAGGAAATCAACATATTCATAACTAAACTGTCTGCATTCAGCTCTCACTTATAACATGAAATAATAAAGTAATAAAAAGTTTAGAAAACTATAGCAAAGTATTTTCAAGACTAGTAGAGCAAGAAGCTTATCTTCTCTTTCTCTCGTTTCAAAAATACTCCTTCAGTATCGGTTAATAAGACAATTTAAAGTCCACAGTGAAGTCATAAAGTACACACCATACTTGAATTTAGTTTATTCATAGCTTAGCTCTCTGGGTAAGTCTCTCTCTTTATTAACTTCGCTGCAAAGTCCCACCAAGAACGTTTTATTTCTCTCTTTTCTTTACCTGAGCATGAAACTTGGAGTTTAAGGCTGTCCTGGAGCAAGATGTGCTGCCCACGTTTCGCCACGGCCGGTCATTGCTAATAACACATTCGCCCCGGCCCCCGCACAAGGCGCTCGCTCTGCCCGCGGCGCCGCGATGGGAGAGCCAGCAAAGCCCTCGCACCCATTAGCTGCTTGGAATGTGCTGCTGTGGGATTAGCCTTGTTAAGGGTTCAGTGGGCACTCACCCGTGGCCCCACAACACTGCTTGGTTTGAACATCTAATCTGACGCCAAAAGAAAAACAAATCCCTTGAGAGCTTGGATTCAACAGGCACAAGCCTTGATGGGCTTTTCCCCCCCGCTCTTCTTTGCCCCTGAGAAAGCGAGCTGGTCAAAGTATGATAAGATGCTCTGACTCCTTAAGTTTGACTCAGGAAAACCAATCCATCAAAAGAAACACTGTACTAAGCTGGAAAGAGCTTGAGAACACAGGAGAAACTATTAATCTCCAAAGAATGAAAGCAGTGTGTTCATTGGGCAACTGTGAGAAAACTATACACAGCTGAAATATATTGCAATTAATCAACAATGGCATTTTTACAAAGAAACTGGGGTTTTGTCACTGTTTCCCACCACAATTGATGCACTGTACATAACTTTTCAGAAACACAAACCTTTGTTTTGCAGAGACAGGCAGCTGTATTGTTTTCATCGTAATTAAAAGTTGGTAACTTTAACCAAAACTTGAATATTTACAAATTTGGGGACTACTGCTTTACCATATCCTTTTGATATTAACACTGATGAACAACCTTTTCATATGAACAGCACTTTAATTTTTTTTTTTTTTTTTGTATCTAGAAATTATGTATGTTTAGTTAATTCAAGAGTTTTCAAGATATAAAGTATTTTGACTCTACATCCCTGCCTTTCCTTACCATTAAGGGTGCATCTAATGCATGAAAAATATTCTGTTCACCCTTGCTACTGATGAAAACACAAGCACTAAACTGTTCTGCACGTACATTAGCTCTGATGGGCCCAGAATGGGCAAGCTGAGAATATGCATCAGCTTTTAAACTTCTTACATCATCACACATGTGAGAAGCTTCTGCTAGGCTGGCTAATCCATGAGACTGCTTTTGTCTCTTGGTTTGCTAAGTTTCTGTGTAAAATACATATATGTATTTTGTAAATATTAGTGCATTTATTAAGTATGTAAATACACACACTCTCCATGTGTGTATATATATAGACACACATACACAGTCTTTTCCACCAAACCTGGTGACCTGTGAGGTTTCTGAGCCAGAGATCGTGTGCTTATCTTGTGAGATCTCTTAAACACAGGATCAGACCAAAGAAGGTCTGTGGAGAACAACAAAGGAGAAGTTGCAGCCAAGAAAGCAGCAAGTAAACAGCTCTGTAAAGTAAGAATATGATGTGGAGTCAGCAGGTAAAGATAGCTTGCATTTTGACACTAGGGAATTTGGTTTGGTTGAGAGGGTGGAGAAAGAGTGAGATGAAGATAGGAAAGATCTCATGACTGAAATAACTGGTTAAAAATCTTAGCTGACTTTGAAGTGAAACTTCAGTATTTGACCTTGACAAAATTATGAGGATTGATCCTGGATTCAAGAGTCAGTTTGCAGAGTAACACAGGGCAGAAGCCACATCTTTTGTCTTAGGAAATCAACAAAAGAAACAATGGTTGTATTAATTCCCATATGTCACCAAGTGGCACTGGGATGTTTTATAGGTAGAGATTTATGTAGAGTTGGCATATACAACTCATGCTACAGGTAATTACAACTGTCTTTGCACAGCTCATTTAAAGATGCACTAACTTAGGACTCCGTGGCAATGAAACTTCCAGTGCCATACATATTTCTATACTTTGAGAAGTAATAAAGAAAGAGCCAATACAAAGAGATAGCTGTTTTTTTTTAATATGATACAACTGGAAAACAGTGCTTTCAGAGGTGGATGCTGCGCATTTCTTGATACTAACATACATAGTCTAAATTTTCAACCCAGCTCACTCTCTTTATGAAACTATTAGAACAGCAGTTAGCAATGAACTCAGTACTGATTTCTCATAGAAGGTGAGGGAAAACATTTAAAGACAGGTTTCACTGGGGAAAGAGAGATGTTAAAAGCCTTTCTTTCCTTTGCAGTGGGAAAGAGCAGCTGGACAGGCAACAGAGTATTACTAAAGGAAATTACAGAGAGGATTTAGAGGAGCATATGGTGACGCAGCAGCATCAGTGCTGTTGAAAACTGATGTGATTAGTGTTCCTTAACCAAATGAGAACATTTACAAATCCCACTGTCTCTGAGTAACAACCCTGGATCTGTAAACTTCTATAGCTATATTAGTACAGAGAAAGGCAATGCTTCAGTATAACCTTATTACAAGGTGCACTTGGGACAAATTTCTAACCCTCTTTTCAACACAGTGCAATTATAAGCACTACAAGCACTTTTATGTCATTCTTGAAGCATTAGGAATTTACCTGTCTGGACATTAACTCAGGAATCATTGGGCTGTCCCAAAAGATTTCATTTTCTAACAGACGTTTATTAGTAGCAGCATCTTAGAGGCTGGCAATCCGGCCTTCACCCGATAGAGCTGTTCTTATATATGTTTTGTTCTTCTTCTAACAGTCTTCTTAAGCACTTTATCATCAGAGTTGTTACAAAAAACAGGGTTGAATTGTTTTGAAAATCAAGTTGTATTCAGTACAGAATAGGAGGGCACAGAATGCAGTCGTCTATTATTACAGTATATTATTACAGAAATTATCTGCTAGCATTGTTTACCAGATGTAATTTTTATACTGTACTAAGAAGAAAAAGAGTTATTTAAAAACAATCAGAAGCTTTTCATTCAGCGGTTTATGATTTTAGTAATTATATCTGACATTTTTCTTACTACAACGACACAGAAATGAAAATGTTATGTCTGTGCTAATGCTACTTGTATGTACTGTGTGCTTATGCTTTATACAGACTTTATATAGAACAAGTATATGTCATTATTATCCATGCTACTGATGAATTAACTGAAAAAATTAACAGATATTTTAAAAAGAACCAGGGAGAATGATTAGATCCAAAATTGATGTAGACCTCCAGGTTTCTACAGGCCTCCTCAAGATCTGTAGAAGTGTAAATGGAAAATTTTTAAGAAAACTTCATTAAAATTAAGGACATATTGTGAACAACACTTTCAAAAACTGCTCCCTCTTATGGGTTTTAGCATATGAAAGGAAGAATGAAGCCTATCAACTTCATTCATGAGGTTTCTTCAGATACATATTTATGATTTCACCAAAATTGCTGAGAGTTTAAACTTAAGTAAATAAACCTTTTCTAGTAAGAAAGTCTTACTTGATCAGATCATGGGTTTATCCAGACCTCTGTTTGGTCTCCACTAGTGTCATAAATAGGGGCTATAAAAACCAGAAAACACATCAAATGTGTACAGTGGTTTCCCCTAAGAGTTTCTCAACTAACAGTTCTTTTCTGTTCATGGACTTCCTGGATAGCTGTGATTCCTGCATGTTCTGTAACCCTTCGTGGGCTTTCTCCTACCAGCCTGCCTGCTGATTTCTTGCAAACTTTCAGCATCCTTAGCATCTTTCTCCTTGCTGCAGAGGAAAATACCACCTTCCCTTTGTTTTGAATGTGACTCCTCATTGTATCCCATTGCTGAGGGAGGCAGTGAACACTCAATTCCCATCCACCCTCTTCATACCAGCCATGGTATGTTCAATATATGTTCTGAAGTATTTTTTTCCCCCCACATTAACTATTTATCAAGTATCTCCTCACAAAGAAACCATTTGTTACCTTCTATTATCCTTGCTGCCCCTCTCCAAACCTTTTTTTACCTTGATTCCTCTTTCTGGGAGGAATCAGAATTGTGCACCAGTGGTGGACTGACTACAGACTGGTATTGTGGCAAGTGGACATCTGGCAGTTTGGCATCTATTTCTTGCCTAATAACACCCATTAATGACTAATTTTGTTTTCTTGACCACCACAACTGAGCGCTGTGTTATGCTTTGACAGAACTATCTAGTTTAAGCCCAATACTTCCCTTCAGAGTAGTGAAGAATTTACAATATTAATGGTGAAGGACTGCCATAAAGATCAAGCTGTTCTAATCAAAATATAATAGTGCAGTAATAAACCTATATGAAGTTCTAATTTATGTCACATGCATCTGAAAAAATCGTAATGAAAAATTATATCATTGAAGTCTATAGCTGCAAATATATGACTAGAAAGCAAAACGCACGGGAAATATTTTTCTGCTACTCAGTGCTACTCAGTTTATCTTTTAAATTACTAAGCTTGTTTCAGGATTCTAAAAGACTACAACATTATTCCTCACTCTTCAAACTAAGGAAAGAAAATAACTTTCACATTAAGCAAGGTCTCATGCTGTCTAATAAAAATCATGAGGTTAAAATGTACACGTAGGAGTTATGCACTGAATCTAATTCTGGTCTGAACTATTTAATTTCTAAACTAATCATTCTACCCCATAAATGTATGACAGCTGTAACATTGTCTGCTCTTTCTGTTTGATTGAGGTGGTTTTGTTAGCCACTGTGTGGGTAACACATGAAGGAATTAAAATTAAAATGTACATAACTGCATGAAAGGGTCTGAACAATTGAGGATTCCAGGATGTTCCTCAAGCCTGAACACTCAGTTGGACCAATTTTATGTCCCTGTGCACATTTAATTTCATCTAACATCCCTGCAGTTACTCACAGGTCCCTCTTGAGCCCCCTGAATCATTCAGTCCCACAGGCATCCTTTGTCATAAGGCTTCGGTTGAGGCCATGGTTTCTCCACCGCCAGCCTTCCGAGGCGCACCATGTCAGATGTCCCCAGGCTGTGGTAAACCTTCAACCAGCATCTCTAAGCTATTCTGGTAACTTTGTCTCAGATTCATCAGGGTGTGCACTGATGCCTCCCGGATCACTCTTGCCATCTTTATGATGCGAAACATGGGTACTAAATTGCACAAATCCTGCATAGATGCAGTTATTTAATTTTCTGTCCTATAACCTGTGTTTCTTATTTTTCTTTTACCAATGCTTTATGCCCCATATTTTACTGATTTCTGCCCTATGAAACATCAAATAACAGAGAGATATATTTTAGGCATGTGCCAAGCCCCGTGTATCGTTTAGATTTTGATAGCCAGATGGTGGCTTTTAATGCTAGCTTGTTTATGTATGTTCTTTTCAAGAGATGGTGGACATACCCTGAATTAAGTTACAATATTTCTCTCTCACTTGCCATTCAAATTGCATTATAAAGAGCAGCTTCAAAATTTGTTTCAGATGTCATTTTTTTGTTATATGACCTGTTGAGACTATGATTTCAGTGATATTTGAACTGAAAACAAATGTACTACTAAATATTGCAGGGAAAGGTTTAACAAGAGATGCCAGTGATTTATCACTTGAAACAAAACCAAGTAAAATCTTAGCAAGTCTTGATACTGCCATCAGATCTAAGGAAAACATTTCTAGCACATTATCAAAGTGTTTATTTTGACTTTCACTCAAACAGCTGTCTTTCACCAAACACGATGTTGAATGGAGGAAGTACAGACAAGTTTTTAGGCTTGAGAGTTTACATCCAAATCACGGCTATTACTCTGACATTAGCACAAAGTGTGAATGGAAATGCATTCAGAAATATGATACTTAATGAGAAGTAAATTCCTTATTTTCAATTTTGTTGCCTGTACATGCTCACATACGGTCAGAACAAAAAAGGCAGATGCATCTCAGGAGGATGGCAGAAGCATCACTGAGCAGGGGAAGATGGAACAGCCCTTCAGCCTCTGCAATAGCTCCTGCAGCCAGGAATACAGCAAGTCTTTCCCCCTAAATCTAATTTTGGAAGGTCTGGATCCTTCCACACAACTGCATGAACAGCTCTTCCTCTCCATCCTCACCATCACTCCTTCTCTGCCTTGTCTGACACAACATGAAGGAAAATATCAGAAGATGTCCAGAGCTGCTTGATAGACCTGCTGCCATGCAACACTTAGTGACCTTTGATTTTAGGCAGGGGTAAGGCAGAAACCAAAAAAAAACCCCAAAAATTTATTCATTAAAAACATCTTGTTGCCTCTTGCATTAGGAAACACACGGCAAATCTCCCATAAACCTGTTTTTGAAAAAAGGAAAGTTGCTTCCTGCAGTAAGTTACATTTATTTTAGAAAAACTCCCATGAAGTTTGGCATTGTAGTATTTTATTTCCTAGTGATTTTGGCATTACAATATTTCAGAATTATTATAATCTAGGCTTAGCTGTACAGTTGGCATTTTTTCCCCTGCTAAGTCCCAGAGACTGTTAATATTTTATTTTCACGAAAAATATTACCCAAGTTTCAATTGTCCACCTAATGCAATGCTTTAGTCCAGAAAAAAAAAACCAACCAAAAAACCCAACAAACAAACAAACGAACAAAAGCCAAAGCAACAACAACAAAAAACCCCCCTAATCCCCCAAAAAAAACACCCCCCACCCCCAAAATCCAAACAACCACAACTAAATCATGCGCTAATGATTAAATTCCTGAATTAATCAGGAATACAGTAATAGTATATAGAGATGTTTTTCTTACACAAAGATGGTTTTTTTATATTATCTACAGCAAATTTACGTAACTGTGAACTATGAAGCTCAAAATATGAGAATATGAGCATCTCTGAAGCAATGGGAGTGAATGATCAACTTGAAACAATGTCAGATAATGCCTGGTTCAGCTATCGTGAGCAGTATGAGAAACTGTTTCCATGCATTTTGCTTATGCTTTAAGCATACAATGCTGTTGTGAGGGAAGTGTGGCAATTGTGTGATGATGCAAGAAGCATATTTAAAATACCATAATTCAGCAAATCTGAAACATTTAGACAGACCGTTGTAGAAGTAGAAATATTCTATACCTCCGACCAAATGTTTATAGCATTACGTAAGTCAGTAGTTTTTCAAGAAAAGGTTTTTTCCAGCCCATAAGAATTCTATGTCATGCATATAACTGTCAGCGTCAAGAGACAAGGAATTGCCTATTTTTTTTTTTGGTCAAGGAGTTTTCCTTATCCTTCTAGTATTTCTCAGTTAGAATCACAACTACATGAGAGAACTTGCCTTTGTCTACCACACTACAGTATTTTTCATCCAGGTTGATGCTCCAGTGCTGATCATTGGTCCTTTACTCCCCTTGGTGATGCAACTTTGCTTTTTCCTTCTCTTCATCATCAGTCTATTCTGACTCAACTTCAAATGGAAAACAAAGACCACTGTGACTAGTGCTGTCAACTCTTCTCCCTCTCAGATGAAAGCAGTCAGACTACCTGATCCAAGAGCCCTATAACATTCTGAAAACAGGAACATTTCAGAGAGATAGAATTTAAAAGTATCACATTTTGAGCCCAATATCTATCACATTTTGAGCCCAATTTTACACAAGCGCAAGATGCAAGGTGTTTTTTGCCATATAGCTCCATGTGTACAATACTTATTTGTGTTTTCCCCTGTGGGCTGTGCAATTTCACAGGCTGGTCCTCAGCATGCACTTTCTTAACTGGCAAAGGACACAAAATCGTATAATTTATATTCAATGCACATTATTCCATATATTCTGTGACTCAAGTATGACTGTAAAAGCACAACCATTTTTCTAAGATGCTTGTAATTAAAGTTTTACCACACTTTTTTCTTTTTGCACACATAAATCCAGTATTCCTGTTTTCTGCCAATGTTTAGTCCTAACTATGTAGCTTAAGCAAAAGCAAACACATAGTTTTCTTTAATAATAAAACGGCAATCACCAAATAAGATTTTATGAAGTTTCATGACTTTTCTCCAGGGTCAAATTAGAAGGAAATGAATAGCCTTGAGACACAAATTCTTATTAAATCACAGACTAAGAAAAGAAGAAAGTAGCAGGAAATATAAATTACATAGGTACTTTTCATGTTTCTTGTTTGATCTGAACAGTGGGTCTTACTTTAGAAGGAATGTTGAAAAAAAAATCAGCTAGCATTTCTGTTTTAGTAAGTTTGCATCTTGGTTAAATCTGCAGAATTCAACAAGGAAAAGACATGATATAAAATCTGAAGCAGGATTTTGATTTTAAATTCTTGTGTAAGAAATTACTTTGAAGGTGATCTATATCAAAATTTAATCTATTAACCATGCTGTGTATCAACATATAATTACAACCCACAGTATAGATAGCAAATATTTCAGTGGATTTTGCATTCCATTTTAATTTATGGAAGTAGTTTTGTTTAATGTTTGAAAGTTTTACTGAAAGGCCTTCTTTCAGCTGTTCTGGCTTTGATTTAACAAGACTATTAAGACAGTCCTACAATTTCTTTTCTAATCCTTGAATTAATATGAGGATTAGAATTTTATAGTGAACCTGGGTGGGCCTCATTAAATCTCAATCCTGTAAATTCTTGCTTTTGGGCAACCCACAGTTTCACGACTTTGGAAAATTGAAGGACTGGAGCCTAACAATGAGGAAAACAAGCCCCATGCTGTCACATTACTACCATACTTTCTTGTGCTTTTAACCACAACAGGTGATTCCTGTCCCAGTTTTGTTAACCAGCTGCCAGAAATGATACCACCAAAATCGTTCTTATTTGGCATGTAATATTCCTTACATGCAATAACTCCTGCTACTTTATCTATACCTGTATAAGCACAAAACACAATTGGGGTGGAGGATCCCCACTACACCAATGTAAAAGTAAACAGCAAGCATGAATACTCTTGTTGAAGCCTTGGAAAGAGACTTGGACTCAAAGGCAAAAAAGTTGTAAAGTTTCATCACCCAATAACCCCACTTTGTGGGACTGAGCCCCATTTTCTCTTTCTTCCACAAAATTTTGAAATGAATAGTCATGTTAAAACTTACTGATCGATGATACAGTCTGCTGAGGATTACGGTTACTTTTGTACTATCATGGGAAACAGCTTGGAAAGCCACTGGGAAGGCATTTGAACACAAAGACAGGGAGAACTGTCTCTACTTTTTGGTAGATCTTATCTTCTGTTGTTTTCCTCCAGAACCTAGTAAAATATTTTCATGTGACAAGGCAGATTTTGTGGAACAACTTTTAATGAAGTATTTTCTACAGGCTTATCAGTCCATCTTCCCTCTCCCTCATAAAGGCTGGAGGACTTCCTTAAACCATTCCTGACTTCACTGCAAGCTATAGGCCTAAGAAAATAGGCGTTGGTATGGCTTGTGAGTCATACCTGACACACACCTAGTCACAGCTGACTCCTGCCTGGAAAGGTATACAAGAGAACGACAGCTGAGGCGTAAGACATGGCTTAGATCATGCAGTCTAAAATGGTAACACCACTGGCATGGGAAGTACAATTTCCAACCTGTCATCCCATGAAGGTTGGTAGGGGTTGCTGAACGGTTAGACAAGACTGCCAAAATTTCCATTACACTCATCTGATAACAGAGCTGGAATTCGAATTTCTAGACACAGAGTGATTAATGTGAAATCTTACAATAGACAATTCATTTGGATTTTTTGGGGGCTTGTTTTGCTGAGATGGTTTGGGGTGTTTTTTTTCACTTTTTTATTCTATGAGACTTGCTCTAAAATTTGCGGTGACAGAAATCAGAACACAAGCATGTCTGAAGAACATTATTCCTTGAGATGGAAACACTTCGGAAAGCAAGGTGGTATGGGTCTTTTATTAAATTAATACCAATCAAATATTGTCTGTTAAAAGACAGTGCAGTGTATATAGTAATAAACTTGAACTCTTCAAGGGTATTCAATTCTATACACCCAAATACATGTGACTGAGAGTAAAAATTCCTGCTGCTCCCCAGTGCTCTATGCTGAATGCAGCTAGAGGATTCTGGACAGAATGAAACATGTCATTTGTGAATAATTAGCGTTTCTGATTTTAATGAATTCTCATAGTATAGATAAGGAAAAAAACTGTTAAGAAGCAGGTCTTATTATTTGCAAAGTTATATGACAGGGATCATTCACAAGGAGGGCATTTAAGCAGTTTTAAATTACTTTTCTTGTTTTGACTTGACTTTGAAATAAAGACTTTAATGTAATACCTTTTTTTGACTATGCTGAATATTAAAATCTAGTGACCAGGAGGAAAAAAACCCTAACACTTTTTACTTTAAAAAGGCTTGAGAAATTTTTCCTTTTTTCTTTTTTTTGTTGTTAAATCTCCTAGAATTTGATTACACAGCACATTCCAGCTAACTGCCCCAGCAGGCCCCTCTATCAGGGCTTTCTGATTACTACTTATGCATTGTTTCAGAGTGTACCCTTGAAGGATTTCATTTAATAGAGATTAGTACCTTTATTAAACAGTGGTTAATTGAAGCCTCTGAGTTCTGCTAAATGTTGTTCAGTGAAGTGGATTAGTTGCTTTAATTTTTGCTCTCTCACAGAAGAAAATAACATTGAGTGAAATAAATATCTTTTCCATTGGTCTGCTATTATAGGGCTTTTACCTTACATATTTCAAGATGGCAGTTTTCTAACTTACAGAGATACATCTGGTTCAGCAAACTTAGAAGCAATTTTGATCCTAAAAACCCTCTCTTAGATTGGTTTAATTTTAAAAAAGAATAAATTAAGACCACCATCAAGAACGCCTTTTTAAATGTATGACCAAAATCTGTCACTGTTTCCTTTTTCGCATCAGAAGAGGAAAAAAAAATCAGGAAAAAATTGTTATGGAACACTTTTAATTTTTATTTTGATTGTTTTTCTATGTTTTCCTGTAATTAGCTTTTTTATATGACAACTTTATTTTCAGTTGAGCAGCAACATTAAGAGAGATTATAAAAATTCATAGAATGCCAGTAACTCGTTCAAGAATATTAATTACTCACTCAAGACCAATTTATTAAAAGATTACTTACAAAATTTTAGGTTGTAAATGAAGATGTCTGCTTCATTAATTTTTCCTCTTGACTTCTCAAGGAACGATAACTTAAAACTCAATTAGAAATAATGAGTTGTGTTAATTTTACTACACTGTCTGTACACTGGAAATTCTTGCTTAAAGAAAAAAACCTAGTTCTTAATAAGATTTGGAAAAGAGGTTTAAATTAAAGAAAATAACTCACCAAAAGCAACTGTATTAAAAACACCTGGAAAAATACCTCTTCTTCTATGAGAGCTGTGATAACAAAACAGATCCTATTTTTGCCAAGCAGAAGAATTACTGCTGAGCTCCAAGTGTATGAGGAAGGGCTCAGTTCAGAGTTATGCAGGAAAATCTCTGCTTGCTGTCTAGCACAGAGCTCTGGCCAGGTTTGCAGGGAGGAGCGAGGCTGCTGTGGTGGCTGTGTTCCACAGGTGTAGCCTGCAACACCACCCTGGCTGCAGCACTCTGAGGAGCTGCTAAGTGTGAAAGCTGCTCAGTACCAGCTTCAAAGAAAAAAATTAATAAATACACTTAATTAGTTACTGTTGCTGTTGTTAACCTCTGTTATGTTTACTATATTCAAACCACTCCCAAATAAGAAAACTTGTTATGGCAAGGTAGGTTTACCAGTTTAGACATTCATACTCTAAGAACAGTTTAGCTCGTATTTCATAAATGAGACACTTTACACCAAGTAAAACTGAAAGTAGTAACAAAAAGGTTGCAGCAGAAATTATTCCTATTTTACACTATTTTTAGACAGATATAAGAGAGGAAAGAAACACTGTAGTAGAGATGACTAAAGCGGACTTCATAGGGAAATGCAGGAGGACCCAAATTTTAGTTTCATCTTTTGAAAAACGTTAGATGAGGATTGCATTTGGCCAAACTTCACTATTGTTTCTGACAGGCACAGCCATGGAAATCAGTGGTATGCAGAGACAAACTTGGCCGTGAACCTGTCTGCTTTTATGTCAATGCTGGAAATATATTCTATATCAGACTTCATTTATTGCATTTAGTGGTTTCTAATGTCACTCCCTCGGGCCTTGCCAGGCAACGCTTATGTATTAAACTGTCATTAACAGCACTAATCTGTCTGCTACTTCATCTCCAGAAGGGGGTCTGCAAGAGATGTGACAACTAAAATCAAGTTCATCTTATCCAGCTTGCAGAATTTACAGATTCTCAGCATGAATGAGGCTCAAATCAGCCACATCTGCTTGAAAAGTCTGCAGACAGAAGTGACAGGTCAAGCCTGAGTGGCTATTGATGAGGCAGGAAGCCTGATTTCTTAGCAATCCAAAGGACTGCACTGTAGCACAACTGGAAATGTTATTCTTGTTTTCTCTTTTATGTTTCTGCAGCAATTTTACACCTTTTCAAAAGAAAAAAAAATACAAACCCTTCATCTCTGAGGACTTAACATGCACTTCTCAGTTCATAATTATGCACAGAGAAAACACAACTCATTGACAGTTTGGGAAGGTCGCAGCTCCAAGGGCACAGATCTCTGCATCAGAACAGGCACATCAGATCAGCAACCCCAAATCCACAGTGGCAGTAAAGAAAGGAGATCTGAGGGAGGAGCATAACTGTGTCGGGTTTTCTCTGCTCCTTCAGCTCCTGGAGACATGGGGAGCTGGTTGTGGGGATGATGCTGATGAAGGTGGCCGATTTCCATTTCCACGAATTGGAAACTTCTTATTAGAACCACAAATCTGATACAGACCTCCTATTCTCTGTGTTCATTCTTGAATGTTACTAGAGAGCAAATCACTCATCTCCAGCAAGCATCTGCACTATGCAACACCTTGCAAGCCTCCTATTCTTTAATTACTTATCTGCATGTCATAATTTTCAAAGACTTCACAGAAAAGGAAATGTGCAAGATTAAACTCAGACACCAGTAATTCAGCATCATCGGCTCTAGGTGTAATATGTTTTAAAGCAGACATTTCAGATCAACCTCTGAAAGCTGGGTCCTTCACCAAAAGGAAGAAATCTAAATGGTTCCCCATTAAAGTTCCCCATGGATTCTCACAAGTGTCAGTATTTTATGTTTGTCCATGCCTGCAAAATGCCCAAGGTAAGGAAGAATCAGAAGCTTCCATTTATGAATATCACACTGTAAGCCTCAGAAGCACAAGGTCTGCTTGTGAAAAATGCTCAACTCTGCATTATTTTCTCATGAAATCACTTAATCAAGACTGGAATTTTATGTGTCTGTTTTCACTGAACTGCAGCCCAAATGCTGCTGCACAGTTTGCTTGTCCAAAAAAAGGGAATGTAAAATGGCAACTGTGATGCTGAAAAGTACTTCACAGTATTCATTGGTTTAGGCTTCCTTTTCAGCATAGATAGCTGTATTCTATAATATAAAGTGTATTTCTTTTGTCTATATCATACAAAATAAAAAAATAAGATAACTGTAAAACCTCCATGGCCAAAGGACTTAGTAAGTCTAAAACCTGGAAGCTACAACCTCAGAGCTGAGCTGCCCTTTTCTTTAAAGGTCTCTTTTTCACAACTTAACGAAGAATAAGACTATGCCTTATTCTGTATGGCAATGCTAATAGGGTCTAGGTCACCTGGCTTGCTATTTACATTCATATGCAGACAGCTAGATAGGTAAAAGATGTGAAAATTATTTTTTATAGGGGAAAAAGTCACAGGAGTTAACAACACAGAATAGAAAGCGAAAGGATGTCACAGGAGTTGAAAGCTAACACAATATATCTTAAGTTTCTGAATATTTCATTTAGATTGTTATTATTCCATTTCCCCTATAGCTTCCTCATTAGTGTCTTAGACTTCAAATATTGTGGAAAAGTACAGACAAACAATAGAAAGAGGATATTTTACAAAGATATATGCCCAACAGACTTGCTATTTAGTAATGTACATCTGCAATGAGAACAGTTCTCAGTTTAGCTTTTTGATGGTATCTTGACATTTTTACCACAAAGCATGTATTGTGATACTGACATTTTAGCTAACAGAGCTGAAGACACCAAACCAAGCATTTCTGGAAACCACCATCAAGCAGACTTTCCCTGTAAAAACAGCTTGGGAAAGGGTTAGCTCTATTCTATTAGTACAGAATAGGCTCCATTTATAATAGTTTCCAATACCTGAAAAAAGACAAATCAGTACATATGCCAGAGGGATCTTCCAGGGTAAAAATCGTTCAGCTCAAAGCACAAAGGCAGAGCATTTCCCAGAACACCTTTCTGCTAAGATGGGATGGAGCCCATCTATGGAAAGCAAAGCAAACAAATTCTGTATTTTCTTTTAAAACAACCCAGGAAATACTGGGTTACCACTTCCCATGCACTCCACAGCTGCTTTTTGAGGCGAATAATTCTATTCTCCATAACACAGTGAACACCACAATGATAAAACCTATTTCCATCCTCTCTTTTAACAACTGCATTTAGAGGTGATTCTCTTTCCTAAATGCCTTTCCTTAAGTCCTTTCCCAGCTGCAACCAAAAGGCTACCTAATACTGGCAACCTCTTGCCACTGTTATGAACTTTCCAAACTGAGTCAGAGTAGATTTTTGAGTGGTAATTTGGAAGTTTCATTTATGTTTTTCTTAAGCATTTTTCATGTGTCAGTATCATGGAAAAACAAGATCATCTATGAATCTTTTAAAAGCAAACTGTGTCCCATGCTATACTTCCAAGCAAGTTTATGCAGATTTCTCTCTTAGTACTACACCTAAATTCAACTTCTTTTTTATTGAAACAGTGGAGATCCCCCCAGCAATGTGATGGATTTTTGTTTAATCTGAATCTTTTCATAGGCAAGAAAGGATTAAAAGTACATGTCATCCTTTCATAATTATAAATCTACTACTAAATAAATTTAACATTTATCACTTCTATCTGTATTTACACTGTACTTAAATCCTGTAACTTGCAGATTTTTAAATGGTTTATGTAACTTAACCATTTTCTGTGCAGATATAAATCCACCAATGTTCACTGTAAGCCTCAGATGCCTGATTCTTAAAATTAAGCATAGACCACTTGATTATCCTTAGTTAAATGAATGTGAAAAGCAAACAGTGAAAAAAAGCAAATATCACAAATTTGAAAAAGAATGTCCCTACTTATACATATTAAGCTTTGTTATAACCGAGTGGGATTTTATTAGACATCTGTAAGTGTCCAATTAGTGGGATTGGACACGTACAGATTTATTCTGTTAGAAAAAAATCCTAAAAATTGCTATTAAAAAGTAAAGAAATAACACCCCTCCAAACCTCTGCAATCCCCACACCAAACATTTTCCAAAATGAAGAATCTTGAATCTGATGCAAGTTAAAAAATTTTAACTAGCAGGACTTGATAATACAAAGCACGTTGCTTCACCCTGAAATATTTTGTCAGTATTCCGAAGGCACATTTTCCATGCCTCTGTAAGGGCTGTTGCTGTTTCGTATAATTGTTTGTGTCATCAGGAAGACCTTCTTCTTATCAACTTCAACAGGCTGAGATCCTGTGATTAAATTTTATATGGGGTATTTATGGCACAGAGAGGTGGAAGATCAAGGCTGTGATTACTATCTGCAGTTGCTACACCACAACCCGATGTTAGACTTGAGCTGCTGTCAGAAATTAAAGGTAGCTACCAATTCCATATCTATCTCAGGCATTTGCAGCCAATCATGTAGATTTTTATTATTTTATTTAAAGGAGCTCAACTACTGTTAGCAGTAAGTTAACATAAAAAAGGACTTTTTTAAGACTTAAACCAACATGACCATAATTGAAGTCTCCAGTGACTATAACCCACAGTTTGAAAACTACTATTTCAAGTAAATATCTATATTGTGACATTTTCAAGGACTGTAAAATGCAACAGTACAGGTGCAAGTGGCATGGAAAGTGGTGAGGTGACTATGTTTAGTATAAATTCTTCAAGATATGTAGCATCTCCAAACACAGAAAAATCTATCACTGACTCATCCCCACCCACAAACATTTACATAAAAGCCTGAGAAGGACTTTCCTAGTAGCAAATCATTGCCAGACTATTACCAAATGGCAACACATAGAGTGCAAGTGAACATCATGGAGTTTTGGGGGGTTTTACATATTTATGTATGCATTCAAATTTAACCATAGATGAGCCAATTATGTATTCTTGAAATATTAACTGTCATAGATTTCAATGCACAAGGCAGTCAAGATTCTACCATTTCTTGACATCTGACATATTTCAGTTTTTTTAAAACATTAAGTTCATATTTACTAATTAATCAGGACAGCTTCAGACCATAGCTTCAGCTGTATTTTACAGCTATTTGTTCTGTGATACTAGTTATCCATTTCCTTGCATGTTAAAAGTGTTCCATATAATGATTTGAATCTAAGCCCATCATGAAAAGTTTAAAAAACTTAGATAATTCACTAATAACTAGAAAACATGTAGAAAATGGTTACTACTCACTCTAGTTTTCAAAACAAATACAACTTTGCAATTTGTATCAATCAAAACACCGAAAAGTTACCCTAAGCCTTCAATCACAGATTTTCTTTTGTGATTAAATGTATAAATGATTGGCATCTGGATCTAAACACAGTGAGTCAAATTCAGTTTCAATCTCTCTTGACTGAAGTGAGATTCGTGTGCTTACATGAAAAGTGAATTTGATCCAAAATACACAAGACACGACTATTTGCCCAGACAGGCTTAATATCTTGCAAAATTAATTTTCTTTGCAACCAGATGTACAATGTTCTTCCTGCTGTATTAAACCTTCCAGGCCTGGCTACAATATGAATGATTGATACAGCCTTTGTGCAGGGCCTTTCAGGTAATCTGCTTGTGGGGGGGGAAAAAAAGGTCAGATGCATTTATTCTAACTGCAGTCAGAAATTAATTATCCTTTTGTACTTGTGTCAAGGGAGAAAACTGAAGGTTATTTTTAAACCTTCATTACTTACTTAATGATAGGGTAAGTGTCTTTCCCCATGAACTCTACATGTGTAAAGGCTGTCCCTGTGTTCCATATTTCTGGGCTCTCACTTCCATGATGTGCAGTAAACAGCTTATCACACTTTCAACACATTTCCAGAAAGATACCAAGGGAAAAGTGGTGAATTCTGCAAGAGGACAACTTTAACACCATGTGTCTGTAACTATTTTTGGAACATAAATCAACTTTGTTGGCTTAGTATTCTGAAAAAAAAAATGCAAATCTTTTGGCAAACCTGGTTCAATATTTCAAGCAGCAAAACATTTGGGATGCTTTAGCTCAGAAGTTTTAGTTCAGCTTATTACACCTATGTTACTACTACAATCAAAACATTCCAAATTAGCTATTAAAGAGTTTTCCAGAATCATGGAAGTATCCTTAAAATTAGGTTTCTTTCCCTTAACATTTTAAAAGCAGAATTTAATAAGCAGCAAACTGAAACAAAAAACAAGCAAGTCAAAAAAGAAGTTGTCCAAAGCTATCCTTCTATGGTGGTCCTCTAGAAAGCCACAGACTTCACATAGAAAATTTGTGGAAAATCAGTATGCTGTAGCAGATATTTTTCAGCTGTTATAGCTAACTCATGGGATTTCCAGAGAACAAGATTTTTTTCCAGTTGTCTGGGATGCTTTCTATCCTGTTTCTTTCTACTCAATTTCATGTCATTTACAGCTGCATGACAGACCCTTATGCTCTCGTGGCTGCTGGTCACAGGAGCCAAGCTGAAGGAGGCTGACTCACATGCTGAAAAGGAAGGTATCTGATGCTTTTGTGAAAATGAAGTAATATCATCAGACCTTGTACAGTTTACCTCTACCTAGCAAATCACAATGCTTAGTCCCTGTCTGATAGTTCTGCTCAGCTATGCACATTTAGGTAAATTAGTTCAACTGTCTTACACTGTGCATTATGATTAATTCAGCAGCACACAAGACTTTAATGGATACCAAGTCCTTCCCACTTCCCTTTACTTCCCCCCACCAGTGTCCTCCAACCTACAGTAATCTAACAAGCCAAAGGACATATCAATTTCTTTTGCTACAAATGAACTGTACTTCAAATGATTTTCTGATAAAAATGGCACTAATACAATTACAGGGAAACGATCTGCTGCTTTGAGATCTGAAATCATAACAAAGACATCTCTTACAGGAAAACTCTATTTTAGTGGTGCCTTTACAGAGTTATGTATAGAAAAATTTCAGCAACTTACTGCAATTTACTAATCTCCAGTTTATCGTAAGTGCCTCATGACCTCATTGCAGCTCATGTAACACAGTCCTGCTATTTTTTAAACAATCTCACACATTGAAAAAAAGTCATGTCCCTCTCTTCAGACTGCTCTGCTGACAGCTAAAATTTTAACCACAAAATATAAAGTCTATTATAGGTGGGAGTGCTGGCCTTTTGAGAAAAGAAGCTAAGAAATAATATTAGCAATTTGCTTCCAATGCACAGTCAGCAGGATGTGTATCTGAACCATGCAGTATCAGCTGCAGGGTTGTAAAATAAATTGTCATGAGCAAAACCTCAAAATTGCTGCTTTTCTAGCTTCAGTGGAGATCTGACCTACAGTTTAGCACTGACAAAATACTAATGTGACTGCCCAGCCTGTGAACAGGAACCTTCACCCTGAACTACCTAAATTAGAAAATAGTGGGGATATGCTGTAAGCACTTTTATCTTTCACATTTGTCTTCCTCTCCCTATGTTGCAAGACTATTTAAAATAAACTCCACTGTAAAGGAAGTATGTTATTGTGAGACATGGAAGTTATGTTAGAGTTGAACAAAAATTAAGAGGAAATGGGAAGAAAAGTAATCCATAACTGAAAATCTGAATGAAGATATTAGGTTTTAAAAACCTAATTAGGCTTTAAAAGCTTCAAAATACAATAATTAATGGAGGCTATTGAGTGCACTTCTATAAAACCTAATTCTATTATCAAAGATTGGTATTGATTGAACAGATGTATATGAATTGGTCAGCCTTGCAAAGATAGTTTTACTACTGCATATACAGATATAGGATGCCAGTGGCCTTTTTTTTTTTTTTACCCAAACAGTGATAGTTAAAAAGGTACATGCAAAATCTGAGTACTGGTCTATTTCAAATGCTTAAGCATTTGAAAGTAATCTCTTTTTTCTTTTTTTTTTTTTTTTATTAAAAAGTGCCCTCAAAACTCCAGCTAATCAAAGGAACAGGTCTTAGGCAGCAAAATATAAATTAACAATCATTGCAGAAGACCAATTTTAGATATCTAAGTAAAAATCATTAAGTCAAATTCAAACCGAGACCACTGGAAGTCAGTGATTTCATTTTTACTGTTGATTTCTTTTTCAGCAAGTTCAATTTCCTCTTCAACTTGGTTACATAAAGCAGTATGTGAAAATTGCTTCTATTTGTACGTCTTAAGTACATAGCTTATCCTTCTCATTCATTTTCAGTATCTTCAGAGGCTTTTTCCACATGAAACATAGATATTAAAAGCCTTCACATATATTACATGGCTTTCTGCAAAGCAACTGTAAGGGGAGAAGTGATGCCAACAGTTGTGCAATCAGGGGTTGCAAAATGTGAATACCTCAATTGGTCTACTAGACCAGAAGGATGAACCCATTTTTACTGTCACTTCTAATACATTATGGCAGTACAGAAAAACTGAACAGCTTATTTCCCACAGATATTTCCAAGGCCTTAGAAACTTCTGTTTGAACCGTTCTTTAATTACCTCTGGCACAGACTTCAGAAAGCTCTGTGCAGTCAAAAGTGAGAGTCTTAACTGAATTTTGCTCTGGTTCAGTAACAGTAATTATGATTCTCATAAAATGTAAGAGTCAACTTTGTGCAGTATGTACTGTTGATGTGAACATTAAATAATACTGGAGATTAGTTGGAAGGTCACTGCTTTTGTTATCCTAGAGTTCCTGGTCTGGAAAATCCTGAATGATCTCAGTTCCCAGTGAAACATATGGGTGTTGCAGCCACTCCATGCCCTATGGAACTGGTATTTCAGCTCTGACTTCTCCCACTGTGACACAGCTAAGCCATCACACAAACACTGGGTTGGAATCTCCCTGTTGAGACAAGTTTCCACCTCCAGTGAAAATTCAGAGGACATACGAGGGAGGCTGCTATTCTACACATCAGACATAGTTTACTTTCTCATGACATCTTTTGCACAACACATGGGCTTGCAGCTCTTCCTTAAGAGCAGAAAAAAAAATATTCTGTTGAGTCAAAAAAACCTCTCAAAGACAGTTTCTTGGATTTTTGATTTGACAGTGCTTGATACATACTCAAATTCAATAGTGCTGTCTTCATGAATCTAAGACTCAAAATAGCATGAATTTTATCTAAATACTTTTCCAAATAGAAACTCCAAATAGGCTTTCCTGAAGCCCTCAGTCTGCCAGAGTGATTAAGCAATACTATAAATACAATCTTGGATTTCATAAATTCTTTCAGCTTTTAAAATGCACTAATTAGTTTTAGCAGGTGACAAATACATCATTTGAAAGGAGGGAAACAAGTACTTTCCCTAGACAGCATGATAATTTATTGCCATAGGCAATTATTTATGCTAATCTATTAAACTGTAATGAAACAAGTTCCCATACAGAGAAACAAATATGAAACCTTACTTGGAGTGTCTCTAGCTCTTCCAGAACAAACCTGTCAAAACATTGCTACAAGTCTTAATCTAAACCAAAACCAGCTTGCCTCACAAGTTTGGAAAAACTTGTTTGAATATAAGTAACTTTTCCTTGATGATTTTCCACTGACCACGTGTCTGCAGTTTAAAGTGGAATGGCATACTACTTGATACACTCTATAACAAAGTAACCTTAATAGTCAGACTTCTTTTTAATACATTTTTTGCTAACTTTCCCCCCTCATCCTGGTGTTCATTCATCCCTTCCCTGTAACAGATTATGCCTCATCTTTTCCTAGAACATTTTTAGCATCTCTCTTGCTGTCACCCGTACTAGTTTTTACTAGTTAAACTATTTTTCCTCTTTTCACTTATCTCACACTGTATTTGTTCTGCTCTTTTCTAAATTGTTCCGTCAGCCTCTAAGCCAGCAACACGGGCAGCCCACAGCTGGCTGAACGCCGCCTCTAGTCAGTGGTCCCTGGTCACTGCGTGCATCATTTCCTGGTGGCTTAGCAGGCTCCACTGAATACCTAATAGGCCAGAAAGCAAAGCTTTAGCTAATGCGTGCCATGGAGGATGGCAGACTACAACAACAGCAGAAAGCCAAAACCCTACCATCCCTAATGCATAGGTTTTTTTTGGTCTCTGAGCTTCCTTTCAGGATTTTCTACTCTTTCATATATCTTATTGAAATCATTAGGCCAGAGGTATGTAAATGTGCTATGATTTTAGCACGTGTGAAAGGCTATAAAGAATAAATGTTGTCTGCCAGAGATGCTGCCCCGGCTACCAGCAGCTTCCAACATACTTCATGGAAAACAAGCACGCACACACACAAGTGCAGCTGTGCAGGCCTGGGTTGTTGGTCCATACAACAGCAGACCAGTGCTGGCAATAGGTAGTAACAGGACAGCCAAGCCAGCAAAAAGAACACTGTTCATGCATGACAGGGATGTAGTTTTACTCTGGAAAGCTGGGTACCTACCTACAAACATACCTTCATCCCTGTATATATTTGTGTAGAGGAGAACATAACTCCCTTGAAACAGACTGGTGGTTATGGTGTGATGTCAGTAACTTCTAATTTTGAACAGTATTTCCTAAGGTAATAAATACAGACCTTCTGTCTATATCCCTCAGTAACTGTAACCTTCACTCCTGACAGAGGCAAGGCTCTCACTACTGACTCAGTCTGTGTAGTTGAACAACTTAAAGCATATGAAGGAATCACAACGTCACTCCTACAAAACATCAAAGAAAATTTATAAGCATGCTGCATTATCAGTGCTTCTTTAAACAACAGGTTCCCAAACGTCTTTCATGGTCTCCCTAGGTCACATTTTAACTTTTCACACATGAAAATAAATAGCAAACCAGTGGTTTGTTCTGCACTGCAAAAAGCTTAAGGACTGAATGCAGCTTGTGCTCTTGTTGTTTCTCTTTTACATTCTGTTGGTAAGAGAGTTGTATGTCAAATAAATTTAAAATCCGTGGCTGGGGTAGCTTGGCACATAAGAGCTTGTGCTTAGCATATCAGTCAGAAGCCAAGATTTATAACCAATCTTTAAATACTCTTATTAGGTCAATAAAATTCTCCCGCATGAAAGAAAAGTCTCTTTAGGTGAGGGCATTTCTAAATCAGATAAATAATTTTCTGAAGATATGTCTGTGCTCTTCATGTCTAAAATTTCAGTTACTTTGAAAACTGTTTTTTAGCTTATCTTTAAGCAGAGAAAGAACATATTTAAAAGTGTCCTTAAAGAAAATGTATGTTTAGTGCTATTTAGCTGATTTTTTCTGCAAGTTTAACATAACATTTGTCCTGTCTGTATCCTCTTTCTGTCCTGTAAAACTTAAATTACATAATGTGCTGTCTGTTCCATTAAGGTGTATAACACAAATGTTCAGAATTGCAAATTATAAATCTGCACTGGATACTTACATTCAACCTTTTCTATTTCTGATCATTTGTCTGCTTTCAATAAAACTAGATGCTATGATTTTCTTCCCCGAAACATTGTTTCAGTCTCCTTCTTTATTTGGTAACAGGAAGAGCTGAAAACTATTCTTGTAGTCAGATTTATTTGATGAAATCATCTAATATTCCTTATGTACCCCAGTCTGCCTTTAATTGCTAACCAGTTTATAGTCTGACAAACCAGAGGTTTACCCTGCTTTTGCTGGCAAGGTAACCTTTTCAATCTGCAGTATTTGACTGTTCCACTGTTCGTATAGATGGGGGAATTACTGTGATGCAGTTGTTTCATCAGCTTTCACCAGGGGTGGTGTTTCAGGTAGAGTCGGAGGGGTTCAGCTAAGTTAATCCCCTTTAGAAAAAAATCAACCCAATCAACTGATTAGAGTGCAAAATAAAGAAATCTCCAAACAAATCTGGGATTTTAAGCATTCTTATAGTTAGGTTCACTGACAAAAATGAAGGTGGCACAGGGGAGGGATTAAATAAAAATTAAATAACTTTTATATGAACAACAATCACAATGGATTATCATAGCTCTGCTGCTCTGCTTTGCGGATTATGATATACTCTCCTACTAAGTGAACACAGCAGGCACAGTTCTGGCAATATACAGTTGATGTTTTTCTAGGAGAACAAATAATGATGCTTTTTGATGTGAAAAGGATAGGGGACAATCCACTCCTGATGATTTTTTCTCCAGCCTTTCTGTGATGGTGGAGATGGATCTTCATGTCTGCCAAACATAGCTGGGCAGGCAGACACAGGGCAGCGCTATACGAGCGAGGGTTTCTGTTACACTGCAGGAGAGCAGTACTGTGCTAACAAAGACGATCGACTGCAAAAAAAGGTCTTCAAATTCCAAAGGCAACTGTCACTCGTGTTTTAAGCAGGATTTCCATGGTCTCTTAAGAGATGTGCACAAAGATAGCTACTGGGTTTGATGCAATGCAGTAAACATACTCTATCACAAAGTACACATATACAGAGTAGAAAGGAGAGAGACTTGTAAAGCCATTTTACTTTTGAGAGTATCTTGTAGAACACATTACCTGAAGAAATAAGACTACAATAAGACAGTGTAACTTTAAAGTTCTCTATTATTTATATATCCTTTTAAAAATTTTTAACTAGAAGACATTTTAGTAAACAAAAACTGTGGCATCACCATCTTTATAATGTTTTGTTGAATCACTAGCATACTCTGATTATTAGACTCCATCTATCACTCAAAATCTACAATAGCCTCCTTAGTACCAGTCTGTTTATAGTCTTGATATAATTAGGCTGCTATCCTGCTATGCTGGAGGCAAGTTAGCTCCATTTGGCAAAAATAGGTGATTAAAACAACCCTCAGGTAGCTCTTGTCCCACTGCTACTGTCACCTAACTGGGAAACTAAATTATCCTGGCTCAGCAGCAACTCCCCTTCCTACTTGGACTAGTATCTCAAAGCAGCTGGTCTCCACGGCTGTTTACTTTCTTCTTCCAGGCACAAATCATCTTGTCCTTAGCTGCAGACCTGGTCAACACTGGTCTGGCAGAACTGCATCCAGAAGTTACACCCGTAGTTTCATCTACACTCAGGAATCTCAGTAGTAAAGCATTTAACCCACTCTTTAGACTGACTAAAGGATGTGTCTTTATTATTACATTCTTCTTTGCAGTAAGTTTCTGATCCAAAGAATAGAAAAGATTCTGTATGCTCCTTTAACTGCAAAATTAATTTTGTAGTTACTGGGAACCACTTTTGCTCATCCTTAGCAAGGACACAAATCTTTGCATTTCCAGCAGTCTAAGATACTGAAACAGCTACAGTCTCCTGGGAGTTCAACAGCTTACTGCCACGCGCTCTGAAATTCCTCACTTGAAACACAGGATTTAATGGCAACAACAACAGAGACACATTATCTATGGGCTTCTTCCAATCATTTTTAAATCCCACTCCACATACATTTCTGTGGTTAACTGAGGTTTAGATTTTTTTCTCTTTACCATGACCTACTTTTCATCCTGAGATAGATACACACAGTAGCAATATAAATGTCACTTTTTACAAATAATAAGTATCAATTACAGCAATCACTTTCTCCAACCTCAGTTAATTCCCAGAAGTTATCAAAATATAACTGGAAGACATATTTGATATGATGATAGTGGTTTAGAGGACTGTTTTCAAACAAAAGCTTTGCCTCAGGATTTCTTTTGGCAAAGAGATACAGAACCTAGACCTGATGATATTGAACAACATTTAAGATTGCTTTATAGGATACATTAAACTCCCCCCTCCAAAAAAACCTCAAAAAACCAACAAATCCAAAAACCCAACCAACCAACCAACCCAAAAAAACCCACAAAAGAATCCAGTAACTTCCTCCAATAATTTTCAGGTAACAATTTCAGCATCCACTTCCAGATCTTTCTATTCACAGGAAGTTCTCCGAGAGCAGTGTATCACTGAGACTTTTGACCAACACCAGCACGTCTGCAAATATTTTCACCCTTACATGTAACTGCCCTTATTTAATCACCAGCAGAGTGCCCTCCTGCTCTCTTCCATCTGCCAGAAGTATATAAAAATAGAGAAGGAACTGGAAAACAAGGAAAGATTTCCCCTACCCAGTCTTTCAGTTCTCTGCACCACTTTGGTACAGAGACCAAAATCTATGTCAAGACTAATCATTTTCTGAAAAAATAATATAGAATTATAAGAGCAATTATATAAAATGCAGGGAAAATCAAATTTTAAGCTGTACTTGTCTTCATGAGATTTTCACTATCTGAAGTCAGGGTGTGTAATGCAAACACATCACACATCATTTTCTGTGTATCAACTTTGCGGTATTTAGTCCTTTCTCATGGAAAAGTAAGTAACTTGTTCACTTTAAATATCTATTACTCCTTAAATTTGCTAATTGAAAAAGGTCTATCATTAGTTGCTATTGACACAATGGAACGCTTACGCTGAGCAAACACAATTTCCTGCTTTTTTAGCTGAAAATTATGAGTAATTGAGGTCTCAATAATTAACAACATTCTAGTAGCTTGAAATTATTCAGGGTTTTCTTTATTTGGTCTCTACAATGATAAGCACCCAATAGATATAACAGTTTAAAAATAGAATTTGGAATTTGGGGTGATAAAAATATGGTGTTTAATAATAACATCTTTTATCATCTACAACAATTTCCCTTTCCTCCTGAAACTGATATCCAAATATCAGAGTGAGAGATTCTGGAAGAAAGAAAGAGAGCTCTTTTATTTCCTGTACTCCATAGTATAAATTTTCTCAGGTGATCAAAAATCTCCTACAAGTATTTTCTTATCAAATAATACCTTAGAATACATAATTCTCTAGTCATTATCATGATCAATACAGTAGTGGAAGTGGAAGGCAGTCAATCGTTCCGTGATATGTAGTCCAACAAGTACTATTTCCATTACTTGAAGAGTACAAAAAAGCAGAAACTTACTAGCTCTTTTTAGACTGTATCAAAATTAAAGTAGTCTTGTCTAGGAAGGAATATACAAGAAGCAGTATCTTCTGAAAAGCACATCTGTGCCTCTTGCCTCTCACAAAACAGTGCTGGAAGCCAGTTTCTCTGGTTGATTTCTTATGCTACACTGAGAAAACCAGCTTATCTCACAAGTGTTCCTCAGTAAGCTGGGGATACTATTTCTTTAAAGCCTTATAGACAGGAAGCATAGAGTTACATGTCTAAAGTGTATGAACTTAGTTATGCAATATTAATTGAATTATTAATAATTTAGATTGCACTAGCTCATATGACCAGTGTCTGAAAAGAGAATCTAGTTGTTGCAGGCAGTTCACACACAAATACAGGGATGAAGAGCTCAGCCTAGTCTAGACAGTGAATAGAAAGACAAGGAGAAGTGGAGAGTAGGAACACAAGACTGCACTGACAGCACCAAAATGAATATTAGAACTTTATTTTCATCTATTTCCTGATGCCATATTATAAAAATGTTATCTTGCAATCTGATATCTTTGTTAACAGCCACAGCTTGTTCTGAGCCATGAATCTGTCTCCCAAAACCTCTCTTGGATATATCTGCCTCAGGCAATTACTACTGGTTGCACCTTGCTTTCTTCTTGCGAGTCCCTGTATATGCGACAGTTGTTTGTTTTTACAGACATTGCTTGCCTTAACAAACACACAGTCACATCCACCTGCACAGTTTATTGCTAATTGGATCACATTTATCCTGTTCTTTGGCCTTGGATTTCTATTAGCTCAGCTCTTTCAAGTTATAGAAGTATTCCTATTAGCTCAGCTCTCTTATGCTGTAAAAGATCTTAAGTTACACAAAGGGCTGGAGTTATAGCCAGTTTTCAGGGACTTCCAGTATGATACTTGTATATTTTTAATGTTTATGCCCTGGGCAGGCATAAACATTACTAACACACTCTGTTGTATCTTAGCAAACCACAGCAAAGCAAGAGCTTGGTCTACAACAGGAATCCCAGAGGAGGCAGGAAATGTTTCACAGAGATACACCTGTGGCACTGCTGGGTCCCACATCATGGGAGATGCATCATGAGATGTGCCCACACAAAATACCATAAATATGCACTGATACATACAGCTTTAAAAATTTTTTTTTCAATACTATGCAACTTGGTCAGGTAGAAATCTGTTCATCTGCCATGCTAGGAGTAGATATCCCATATGAAAGAGGCATATATACAGTATTATGTGTTATATATATATAGCATACACGTACTCCAAGAAGGAGATATTAAAACTCATAAAAATCTAGATGCATCATTGGTTGCGCTTGAATGAAGAGATTAAAATATGCAGTCTTTGAAACTGCTCCAGACGAAAGTCATCTAAGGACCTACCCAAGTTCTGAGTTAATTGATTGTATTATCCTGAAAAGAACATGAAGTCCAGATCATGATGGTATCTCACAGACCTTGCACACATTAGCGCAGGGCAGTTTCTGTGGCAGAAGATAGCTTGCTATGCAAGCATTTCACAGATCCCATACATCATTGGAGCAACAAACGAGCCTAGCATGAGTCCAAGAAAGTGGCACTATACATGGCTCACTGATTCTTTAAGCATCTAGTTATTTTCTGTGCTTCTAGCTAAAAGCAGCTCCACTTTTCACCTGTTATGTGTGTTTCCTGATAAGTAGAACTCTGCTGCTCTAAATAATTTATGCTACAGCAGATTGTCATTGAATGGTGGAGTCTGAAAAAGTTCTATTTGCCGGATACTTCCATTCAATGTTTCCTTCAGCATTCCTTCTTACCAGGACAGCTGCAGAGTATTTTTTTCCAATAGTCAGAAATTCATCTCCATTCATATACCATTACCATGTAATACTGAATCAACACCCCCAGTTTAATCAGAATATGTTTACAAATACCATATACATAGCAGAGACCCATCAAGTACTCTGAAATGTTTATTTTAGGCTGACAAATATGTTTTATATTGCCCTCAGACATATCCTTTACCCATTTAGCATATATGGCATAAAGATTCTTTGCTTAAGGAAGCTGAATTGTGTCTCACATGTATAATGCAAAGTAAAATTCATCACTCTTCATCAACAAAGGAGCAGTGTTGCCAGCAGCTGGAGGGAGGTAATCCTTCCCCTGTCCTCTGCTCTCCTGATGCCACAGTTGGAGTGCAGAGTTCAGTTCTGGTCTCCCCAGTAGGAGAGACTTATGGACATACTGGAGAGACTTTATTCAAGGGCCACAAAAATTATTAAAGGACTGAAGCATCTCTATAAGGAAAGTCTGAGAGAGATAGGACTATTTGCTTTTAGAAGAGAAGACTCATATTTATACACTTATCAATGTACATAAACATGCAAAGGGAGGGTGACAGGAAGATGGAGCCAGGTTCTTTTCAGTGGTGCTCATAGACAGAACCAGAGGCAATGAGCCCCCACTGGCATAAATATGCCATTTAAACATTGGAAAAAACGTTGGAGCATTTGAACGACGGAACAGGTTGTTCAGAGTGACTATATAATATCCATCCTTGGAGATACTCAACGCTTGCCTGGACCCAGAGCTAAGCAAAAGCTCACCGTGCTTGAGTGGGAGGAATTGGCTGGATGATCTCCAAAGGAACTTTCCAGTATCTCCTGTTCTGTAATTGAATAAAAAAAGATAATATTTTCCCTTAAGTTCTGCTCAGTGGTTTTTACTTTGTGAAGTGTCACCCTTTCATCATCCTGGCTCAGTTGCACAGGGTGTGTGGAGGCTTTGGAGTGCCTGTCACTGATCTGCATAGATATAACTGGTGATGTGATGAGGGTGTGGTATAGTTTGCAGGGTGATGGCAGCTCCTCTATGCTATCACAGGTAATGGTTTGTCTTGTAAACAGATCTCCTCATCTGTTGATATGAAGAAAACTGTGTAGCACAGAAAGCACAGCTATAGTTCAAAGAAGACTTCAGGCCATAGAACTGATTTTTTTCTTTTTTTCCTTTGATTTCACAAATACTTTTTGGGCTGTGCTAAGTATGCACAACATGTTTCACGGTACCCTTTTCCAGAGGTCATTGGTTGTATGTCATCACCTCTTTGGACAAAGCAAGAAAACATCCTGACCTGAAGGAGAAAGCTTTGCAAGATGAAATGTCTTGGAATAAAGAGCAACCTGAGGCTGTGGCACTCATTACAATCTCAGAAATTTATCCATGGAGGATCTTCACAAGGAAGAAATGTTCACTGGTGATGGACTGTGGTGGAAGGAGTAGTACAGGGCCAACACTGTGACTGACAAGCAGGCAGTGGTTGTCAGGTGTGTAATGTTATTCCACCACGGATCAGTTCAGGGATATGCTGTTAGCACAGCCAAAAGCCTGACAACAGGCAGAAGTACAAAGCATGATTCCAGTTTGCAAACTCAGTTATTGATAGTCATGTGATCACTGAAATCAAAGTAAAGTATGGGTTTAATACTGATCCTGACCAAGCACTCAAGCAGTGAGCCATGCCAATCTTTGTTCTGGTTTAACCTTAGTACTCATATCAGCTAGCAGAAAGCTCACTTGAATGCATCAGCGTGAGCTGAATCAGCCCTTTTATTAGAGCATACAAACATGTAGAATCAAGATGTCTGAGTTACAGGTCAGAAATTTTCATAATCTTTCTCTTCCAATGCTTACCAGGAATAAAGGCCAGATGTATGTCTGGGGCTTGAAAACATATAAATGCAGATCATTACCTAAGAAACCTTAAAACTGCCTATTTACTGGCTTTAATACCTTCTTTCAGCTTTCCCTTACAGAGTTGCTTCTTACTAAACTATTCCTTACAGAGAACTAAAAAAACCCAAAAAACGGTTTTTGCTGGAGATCTGTTTAGGAAGCAAAATGTAAGCATCAAGCTACATGAAAAAAGCTCCATGTTATTACTCTGTTGCATTCTCTACATTGAAACTCCTGATATTTCAAGTCTCTCTGTTAGCACTGGAGTTCTCGTTTCTAGGTCACTGACCCTGGACAATGTGGAGGACTTGCATATGGTCTGCGGTGCAGCAGAGCTCTGCACTTGAAACAATTATCAGTTTTCTTTGTTGATTAAATGAGATCCTACTGCTCACCAGATTTTTAAAAACCTCAGCAGATTATTATGGTGGAGAATGACTGACAAGTTTGGTTGTGAGGATTACAGCCATTATACGTACGTGACAAATCAGGACCACTCAAAAGAAAGAAAAAAGGAGAGGCTGGAGAAGGATATCCCAGATCCTAAATGAGAACTTGGCTCTGATGACTACTTGGCTTAGTGATAGTCACTATAGGATCTCATTTTATTCTTGGTTATTGAAAATTATGGATCCTGAGCATTCACAATAGGGCCATGAACAGAATTATTTGTATTCACATTTCCAAAGTAAAAGTAGAATTTAGACACTATGTCAGACAAAAAATAACTCCATCAAATTTACTGCAAAAAGCATGAGGGTGTTCATCTGTAGACTTTATTTGCTAATAGGAATAACTTTTGTCTCACTGCCAAAAAGATGTACCAGGAATTAGTAAGATTCGGATTTGAAGAAATGTAGGTCATTGATAATTATATACGTGTAAGCAAAGAGGGAAAAATTGTGATAAAGCCTAATTTCAATTCTGAATTTCTGTTTATTATTTCTCAGCACCTTCCATACCACTGAATGGCTGCATGTGGTTATGCATTTATTC
>VYXC01007181.1:7375-19030 GCA_013397175.1 Platysteira castanea
TGTTTGTCTTTGTTTGGGTCTTTTTTATATTTCAATAACCGGTTCTCAGATTTAATACTGTGTTTGTACTTGTTTTTTCGTCAGAAAAATCTATCAAAAGAATACTTCCCAGCTCCCCCTTTTATAGTGGAACAGAATAGCTGCCTTGACAAAACACAAAGGATTTTTTGCTTTCTTTTTTTTCTAACATTTAAAAAAATTATTGAGGAACCTTTTGTTTTCTGTGCTGTACATGGCCTATCTCATCATTATTCATTCTTTTGCTTTAACTTTAGACCTGAGAGGTTTTTGCTACCTCTCTAATACCAAGAAAAGAAATGTTATCTGTTTCTTTCACTTTAAATTTCTCAAGCACCTCTAACACCATTAAAAATAGTTTAAGTTTCATGTGGTGTCACAGCCAGCACTGAACGAGTTTGACACATAATTATACTTGTCATAGAACACACTATAGTGGGTAAGCAGATTATGAGAAATTTTTTATTTAAAATGTGTAACCCTAGAATTTTATACACATATGCTTGTATTCATATGCACTTGTTTGGTAGAACCATGAACAAGCGGAGGGTTTGATTACCAGATTTTTGCTGACACTTTTAGAAATTACCTACCTACCATTATAATTCAAAATAAGGTGATGACTTAACAGATACTTTCCTGAAGTGACTGCTGCAAGCACAGAACTTCTGTGGGCAGCATGACTTGCCTTACAGCTGTTCTGAGTCTTTTGCTGGCCAAGGGTCATGACAATGGTTTCAATTTGGCCCATACAGTGAAAGAAATGTTTTCTGTTGCTCTAGGGTAACACCCATATTCTAAAGAACCTTGTTTTGGATGGAGATTTTCAAGAAATTTGAATTTGGTACCTTATGGTCTGCTTTGTCAGAGGTGTCTAAAACTGAAATTCCACCAAGAAGTCAAATTGACCCTCAGTGCTATTCTGTTTAAATCATTAGAACAATCAAATACAGCTATAAGCAACTTGGATTTTTGAGTAAATGGTCAGGCAAACCTGAATCCTGGATGCTCTTTCCTATCCTAAGAGCTTCTCAAAACTTCTTGGCAGTGGGGAATCTCAAACTTTCTTCAAATCTGAACTGCAATGTCTTGGTTTGAAAGACAGGTATCTACTAAGGAAGGCAGGAGCCTCCCTTGGAAAGGAAAATGTAACACCCTTCCCTCCGAATTATTATAATTTTGAAAATAAGGGGCTTTCAGGCAAAGATACGAGGAATAGGGACAACAGGTCTTTACTAATATATATATAACGAGGCAAACAAAAAAAACCCTCAATAACCGTGTCAGGAACACCAAACAGAACCAGAACCAGCGACCCCTTCTCGGCTGTCGGGCCCTTTCCCCTTCGGTGCAGTTCCGCTCACGGCCGGCAGGGGCGCTGGCGGCTCCCGCTGAGCAGGGCGGGGGCGATGGTTCCCCCGCGCCTGCAGGGGGCGCTCCGGAGCGAGCGCGGGGAGCACGCGGCAATGGCGGCCGCGATCGAGCAGGGAAGGGATGGGAGAAAGGCCTCACAAACCCCCTGGGCAGCCGGTCCTGGTGCCCCAGCAGGACCCTCGGGAGCAGCAGGCTGGAACAGCAGGGATTAGTACAAAATCCCGAGTGGTAGGCGAGATGTANCTTTCCCCAGTTCAAATCTCGCAGCATCTCCACCCCTACCCGAGAGAAAAAAAAAACAAGACAAAGGGGACAGCTGGACCCCTCCCCCTGTGGCCAGGTCCTACTATCTCTCTCAAGCACCCAGCAATTGTCCCTTACCATGGGGAAAATTCTTTAAGAGGAAAAGAAAAGAACGCAAAAAACCCTCTCCTAAAATCCCAACAAGTGCTTAGGTTCATTCCCAATAAAAGCAAAATTAAACGATTTGTGGACATTTTAAAATACCCTCAATTAAATCTATGCTGGAATCAGAAAAGCTCCAAGAAGGATATTTTTTCCCTTTACATTTACATTTTAAGATTCACGTAAATTTCTGGGAATAGATGATTAATCCAACCAACATGTAAACATCAAATTTATGGCGGTATTTTTTTAATACAGAATTGATAACAAATGTCCTGTAAGTACCTAAGAATCACTTTGGATTAATTAATCCTCTTCCAGGTATTTTAATTTAATCCTAAATTCACCTACTTAAAAATTGATATATAGTGTCCGTGAGATTGACAACAGCAGCATCAAAGTAAATCAGGTAAAAGAGAGATGGGCCTGATCAAGAAGAAGCCTCTCCACCTGCTGTATCTTTCTGACATCACTGTGAGCCATACAAACGTAAAATTAAGTGCATGCAAACCATAAAACGGTAGGAAATTTTGTGACTTTAAGTACTATTCTAGGAATCATTACAACCATTTCAATTAAAGGCAGGATAAAACAGATAAGATGGAGATAATGCTGAGAATTGCTGTCCCTGCAATCTCCCCGTGAATGATTTCTGCAGACAATGAATGTTTGTTTGTTTCCTTGTACTATGTCTTCTCATTTCTCTTCAATTTCCTTAGCATAGGCATGGCTGCAACTCTCTCCTCACTTTGTTCCCTGATATTTTGTAACGTAACTTGTCAGAAGAATCAGTAGGTCTTAGTGTGTGAATGCTGCTGCCAGCATTTCAGAGTAAAAAAATGAAGCCCGTTTTGTATTTTTTTTAAAATTGCTATGTAGCTACATTGTCATCCATAAAACTTTATATATATATATATATATGGTTCTTTCCCATAGCCACATGTTGTAAAGCTTTGATTGACAAGAAAGTTTACTGTAAACAGATCTGATGTGTCATCAGTGTAAAACAAGCTTTTTGAATGACTTCTTAACAAAGGAAATACTATACTGATCACACCAAGCAAGCACAATAGTACTTGTTATTATCACAAGACTGCATGGGGTCAGCTACCCAAAAAAAGTGTTGCCTTTGAAGTGTGTCTGTGGTTTAGCACTACCTTCACTCTGGTCATGCAGGTGTCTCTCCATCTTCTTCCAGCTGGACACCTAAGAGTCTACATCTGTTTCCACTGATTCTGTTCTTTTTGAGGCTGTTTTATCACAAGCAATTGGCAAGGGTTTTAACACAGGAGGGCTTTAAGTGTGGCACATTTCTAGTTTAGTTTATATCTGTTAGAAAAAAAAAAAAAAAAAGGAAAAAGATCCCCTTCGAATATTCTCTTTAATAACTTGAAATTTTAATAAGGACCTAAGGAACAGTTGAACAGAGAGTGAACTTATATTTAAATTAGGACTTTGAGAGCTTGGAGATTCTAACTTGGTGAACTCTAATTAAATCCCACAAGGCCATCAGGTCTGCCTCCCTAGCTCTTGATGGTGAAAGTGAGGTCTTCAAAAAGCATCCCTTGACAGTATACAAGTAGGAGGAAAAAAAATCCTTCAACCCTTCACGATAGCATTTTATAAAGCAAGAATTCCTGAAGGAGTACCAGAAAATAGGAACAATAGTTGGAGTATGAAACTGTAATAAGCTGAGAAATATGTTTTGAGTATTAGTGTAGCAGTCCTCCTGAAATTCAGTTATGTAATGTTTTTAAAAGACCACTGTATATATAAATTTCAGTGGACCTGATGCTAACAAAAGGTGTCATAGGATACACCATCATTCTGGTTCCTACTGTATTATATTTGGCTGAAATGTAACGGAATACTGGCTGGATGTTTGACATTCTGCCTCATTTGGTAAAATATATTTGGCTTGTTAGGCAGTTACTACTATTTATATAAGTATGTAGCATGGATGCTTCAAACCATGAAGTACAGAGAGGTGACTAGATGCCTTTCTGAGTTTTGTTTTAGCTCAGATTTTAAATTAACTGGGATTTTTGTGGGAGACAATCTAAGCAGATCTAAGAAAATTTATATTTCTTAATCTTTATATATCTGTAGTTTAAAAGTTTTGTAATGGAAATTCAAGTTGTATTTCAGATTTTCATTCATTTGTCATTATTCTAGAGTTTACTGAATAATGTCATAATGATTTTTATCTTGTCAGCCACTAAAACACTTGACAAAATAGGTTTTTTCCTTGAAATAAAACCCAAAACATAAGCATTAAAAAAACCAACTAAAAAACCCACCAAAAAACCCCCAAAAAATAACCCAAAACCTCTCTCTTTGGAAAATCTACCATTCCTTCCAGAGAACATAACTTATTCATCGAAGACTTATATTGAAATAACAAAGTCATACACAACATTCGTCTTTTAGAGCTGTTAACATAGCTCTAATATGGTCAAATTTTTGAATTGATTCTTCATACAGATAGTATGTTTTATTGTTCTTAAGAAAATACCCCCAAAACTGAGAAAATAGTCCACTATATCGTATTAATGAAAATCAGAATTTATTCACAGTTAGGTATTTATGTTTGTTACCAAGTTGTCCTTAGACATTATTTATCATTTTTCTCTCAAGAGGCTCTGCACCATTCTTTGTCTCTCTCACTACACTCACAAACAATTTATACTGTGACAGCCTTATAGGGGATCAGTGGTGACTTTCTCCTAAACTCAACAACTTTCTTTTTTACTCCGAGCCTTTCTTTCTCAAAGTACTAAATAAAATCACCATTTGATTGTTATTTTTATTCTGAGATGAATTTACACAGATACTGAAGAGGAATATGTGCAACTTTTCCTGTGGAGGTTTCAAAGCAGCATTTTATGGAATTGATCTAATCAAAAGACAGATACGGCTGATCTCACTGAAGTCCATTTTCATGTACTTGTACAGCATGAGGCATTACAAACTTACCAATTTTATCCTAGAATTAATTCCCTTTGATAAGATGATATTAATTGGGATTTAGTGACTTCACTGCAAATGTACGTGCTCATAATTAAGTTCCAGCAAGTAAAAGGCAATCCAGTAATTCTTGAATAAAGAATACTTTGACAAGATTAAAAACAAAAGAAAGAAAAAGCATTCTTGTTTGAAATGGAATCAAAAATTTTCTTGAGTTGGAAGATACTCAAAAGGATCATCAGACCAACTCCTGGCCCTGCATAGGACACCCCAAGAATCAAATCATGTGCCTGACACCACTGTCCAAACAGTTCTTGAACTCTGTCAGGCTTGGTGCTGTGAGCACTTCCCTGGGCAGCCTGTTCTAGTACCCAACCACCCTCTGGGCAAAAAACCTTTTCCTGATACCCAGTCGAAACCTCCCCTGAGGCCGTTCCCTCAGGCTCTGGTCACCAGAGAGAAGAGATCAGTGCCTGCCTCTCCTCTTCCCCTCTCAAGGAAGTTCCAGACTGCAATGAGGTCTCCCCTCATTCTTCTGTTCTCCAGGCTGAACAGACCAAGTGACCTCAGCCACTCTTCATACATCTTCCTCTCAAGGACCTTTAGCATCCTTATGGTCCTCCTTTGGACACTCTCTAATAGCTTAATATCTTTTTTTGTATTGCAGTGACAAAAGCTGCACATGATGTTCAAGGTGAGGCTGCCCCAGCGCAGAGCAGAGAGGGACAATCCAATCCCTTGCCCAGCTGGCAATGCTGTCCCTGATGCCTCCCAGGACATGCTTGGCCCTCCTGGCTTCCAGGGCACTGCTGACTCATATTCAACTTGCCACTGACCAGGACCCTCACATCCCTTTCCATGACACTGCTCTCCAGCATCTCATTCCCCAGTCTTTCCCAATGTCCAGGGCTGCCCCATCCCAGGTGCAGAATCTGGCACTTTCCCTTGTTGAACTTCATATCGTTGGTTGGCTCAGTCCTCTCATCTGTTGAGGCCTCCCTGCAGGACGTCCTTGCCTTTGCAGGAGTCAACACCACCTCCCAATTTAGTATTGTCTGCAAATTTCTAATTCCTTCAAGTCCTACACCTAAGTCATTTATGGTGATGTTGAAAAGCACAGGGCCT
The DNA here is from genome assembly GCA_013397175.1 of Platysteira castanea. Taxonomy (NCBI): domain Eukaryota; kingdom Metazoa; phylum Chordata; class Aves; order Passeriformes; genus Platysteira; species Platysteira castanea. Next base: position 13,265 of record VYXC01007181.1, read on the forward strand.
AAGATGGAGCCCTGTGGAACCCCACTGGAGACCGCTCACCACCCTGATGTAACCCTATTTACTATAACCCTTTGCCCCCAGCCTGTGAGGCAGCTGTTCACCCATTGTTGGCCTGTTACCAGTAGAAAAACCCCAAACAAATGGCTTGGGACATCTGTAATATGATTTCTCTGAAATCATGAAAAATTATTTCTGTAGGATATATTGATTGTTGCTATATAAAGACAGAGTGGTAAGTCCAACTCTGTGTAAATGAATGTAATTTATGAATTGTTTTCTTGTTTATTTGAACCTGTATAGCTTTCAAAACAGTTGTTAACTCCCTGAAATACCAGAATGCAGCAAAGTAAATAAACCAGCCAATACAAAAAGTTAATTAATGTAAAATGGAATATATCAGAATATGGTAGTTGTTTAAACAATATAATTTTAGAGCATGTAATTAATTTTTTGGAGTTACATCAGGACAAATTAGAATCAGCCGCAGTGAGAAAGGAGTATCATTTTGATATCATTAGTGTACTGGACTAATTGAGTTTCTTCCTCTGAGCTGTACATTCTCTTTGAGTTTCAGCTCTGGTGTGTTTTAGGAAACTTACTCACTTGTATAACCTTACATACATAATGCACAAATGTAAGTATTCATATTTTATGGAAGAAGATGTGTTCCTCCATCTTGTACAAAATATATGGGGAAATACTCAAAAGCTTTATATTGTACCTTTGTAGCTCCTGTCAACTGCATGCATCAAAAGAAGATTAAAGTGCAGTATTTGTCATTTAGCTTACTTATAAATCTAGACAGAATCATCCCTGATGTTTTTCTCAATACACCTCTGACCTGAAAGAGGTATTGAACTATCATATACCATCTTTGTTGTTGAGTATGAGATGCAAAAGTATTGTTTTTTTCCTCTTTTGAACTATTTTTTAAAATTAAAACATTGCAAAGGCTTTCATGGTTTCATTCTGAAGTGTCAGTACCCATTCCTTGGATATAAAAGTAACTGGTTGAAATATGAAGGCACCTTTAAGGTGTTCTCTGATCAAAGCTCTGCACATTTGATCAAGTGCATTAGGAGAAAAGATACATTTTTAGGAACGTTAATGTGTTTAGCTTGAACTAACTCTGATCTAAGGCTTGTGAATTGCAAACTAGGTAAACTGTTTTTATAGAACTCTTACTTTGGTCCTTCTGTGTTGGTGAAAAATACAAGGAATAGCTTGAATCTACAGACCACTTGTCATACTTCAGTACAGGGAATGTACACTGGTTTTATTGAGGTTACAAAGTCTACCTGCTATGCTGCAAATTAGTTTATTTTTACAAGTACTGATTTAAAAAGTTAATTTAAAAACCATGTGTAGTTTGCTTAAAAAAAAAGTGGCAATGAATATGTCAAAAATATTAACACTAAGTTTTATTTGTGAGGCTTTTTTTATAGCAGAGATAGTACTTTTTACCTGGTGTTTCTTCATTGGAGTAGTTTTATATGGGCTTTTTTTCTGGGCCCAGGATGCCCAATGGTATCAATTGATGAACGCCCATACAGTTTAAGACCTTTCGTTCTCAAACTTTATAATGTAACTACAGTGTGACCAGAACCCATACTTACACTGGAAGCCTTTTTCTTTTAAAGGATAGATAGCTGTAAGATGGGGCGTTCCTGATGTGGGAACACATTTGGAAACTGTTCCCAAGCTTTCATCTGAAACAACATGGTGCATGGCCCTCTTTTAGGTTGCATGAGATACATAGAGTCTGTACAGAATACAAAGAAGTTCGATTATGGTGTTTTGCTGTATCTCTTTTTGTACTGAGGTTTTTTTGAAGGTGTATTAGCGTTCACTTGTTAGTGACCGCTGAGGTGTTTTTTACGGCTGTTTCTTGATGTTAAAAAGTCCCGAGCCCGAGCCAAGAAACTGGACACTCCTGCGATTCGTGTTCAGGTTGTTTATTGTTTCTTATCTCTCAGAGTCTGGAGCAAGGACAGCATGACCTGCTCCTCCAAAATTCACAGCAGGAATGGCGCCTGAGAAGGCCGTCCTCACCTTTTTATCTCTTTTAGGAAAACCAACCATGTTCTACAGCGTGTGATTATTTATAAATCTTTTCCAATTAACTTTTACTTTTTCTTAACATGACAGTGCTACCTTCACCAATGACCATCATCTCCGTCACAGGAAAAATGGAGGGGAGAGAAGAAAGAGGAAGGGGAAGGGGCACCGCCCTTTGCCCTCCATCTTAACTCTCTTCTCTCATACCTCCATAAATCTAAAACTACAATCACCCAGTGATAGATAAGCTAATTACACACTTTCTTTCTATTTTGTATTTCATTTCTCAATGTGGGCAGCGTTCTCTGATGACACGGCTCAAGCATAGAGTTCTGTGCTTTAGTCTCGAGTTCCGAAACAGTCTGGCATGGCTCCAGACCCCCCTGTACGGTCTGAGGAGTATTCTGGGCTGCCACAAAGGTGTAGGAACTTAAAGAATGTAGTTGCCTATCTCAAAACACTGTCTAGGCCACAGCAGGAACGTGCCATAGGACAAGCCACCACAGCAGGAACTTGAGGTAAGAAGGGAGGAATTTGCAACAGGAAGGTGCTAATTCCAGGCCTGGAGAGGCAGATCTGGGTAGCAATCTGGTTAGTGCATCTGGACAAAAATTCCCACTGTGGCAAACTCTCAGAAAGGAAGTTTATGTACACTACACACATCCTAAATTATGGGAACTGTATCTACCCCTCTCTGCCCCCTAATCAATTACCCAGAATTTTGACCATGTAAAGGTGGGACCCCCAGAAGAGCAACTCCAGGACCAGCACCACTGAGAAGACCAGAAGAAGGACCAAAGGGACATTGTCTGGATCCACAGGTGGTGGTATCTTTCTGCTTAATCTATCTCTCTCTCATTTTTCTTCCCCCTCTTTTCTGTTTCTTTCTGTCTCTCTACCTCATATTTACTACAGAATAGAGTCTATACTATTGACTTGTTATATGGTCTTGTTTGCATCTAATTCAGGCAGAGGCATCTCTCAGCAGATGTGATTATAACTGAAAGGTATAATTGTTTAACCCTAACTTTTTTTACAGTAGGTAATTTCAAACCTCTTATCCCAGAGTCATAATTGTTTTTTGTTTTCATTTGTCTGCAGTTTTGTATCTTTGAAATAAAGACACTAACATATTGACGTCTCTTCCTGTCTTGATAGATGGAAGATTTTTCACAAGATGCCACTGTCTAACTGGAGACATCACAGAGGGGCAATGTTCTCCAGATTCTGTCCCCAGCTTTATGAATTATTTCTTTAATTGCATTATTGCCTGTTGGAAACCAGTGATTCTGTCTCACCTGTTATTTTAACTGAATATTAATTTTTCCCAGCAAGACATTCCAGCAAAAATAAGAATTGGAAAGGCTAACATCATTCTGCCCAGCATCTTTTCTCCAGAAGATTTCTCAATTGCTTACAACACAAGATACTGTTTTTTAATGGTCAAGTTTAAATATTAGTGATGTGCAGTGGGGGAGCATGTGCGCAAAACATTAGAAAGGCTAGACTAAATCTTTTCACTTCTCCTTTAATGTCCGTCTCATGGAAGACTGCCATCTTCCTGAAGCTTTTGTTTAGGAATGCAATTAGGTAGTCACATTCAATTTTGTAAAAAGAAGGAATTTTCATACTGAGAAGAGCCTTTCAGCCGAAAATGTTCATTCAGTTAAGTCTGCCTGAAGGTTTGGGGTATCTGACTCTGTACTTATGGCTCAGAAGCCAGTATGTTCACTTGCACTGTACTGCATTCTAATGCTGTGTTACTAGTGGAGGGAAAAGAGCCGATCTCTTTGGAGAGGAGTTGAAATGCCTGTTCTAACAAAAAAGCAGCCCGGATGTGTTGGATTTATTTAGATTTGAACATAATTGTAATATTTTCACCTGAATCCTGAAGTACTGGATCATCTTGATGAAATACATCACAGTCAGATTTACAGACTATTTCCTGAATTTTCCTTTATTAGCCACAGCTATTTTCCTCAACTTGGCAGAATATATGTTAATTCAACCCACTCATAATGAGACACGCGTAAGAACTTGTCACTCAAAGTGTAGGTCTGCAGAGGATTCTCCCTTCAGAGAACTTTGGTTGCAAGAGAGAATTCCCTTTGTGGCTGATAATAGTGATTCTTTTTAGCAAAAATGGATTGGAAAGGGGTAAAAACATGGTATTCAGGATATCCCAATACACTCCAGTACAAATTAAATATATCAAAAAATGTATGAGTTTGGGAAGTATATAAATTTATAGTACCAAGGACGTGAACACAACAGTGTGTCTTAAAGCTGAAAGCATCATAAGAGTGGAAGAGTCCTAAATAATGAGATTTCAGATAAAATTTTTCTCTTGCCTGCACTGCATCATGGCTTTCATTTCCCGGTTATACATCCACACATTTGGTTAAGTAACTAAAAATGTATTCTGAATATTTTTATAACAATATTTTTCTGTTTAAAAGAAAAGACACTGCCAGACACCACCATCTGTTGTGTAGACCTACAGAATATGCATCTGATGTCTGTGAGTTGCTGTCTTTTATATCCTCTTATATAATTAGAGATTTCCGCCCTTAGTGATGCCTCCTTCTCCACCTAAAGAAGACCAAGTGTAAGTTTACCCAGAGTGCATTAATCATTTTCCTGCAACTCACTGATAAGAGCAGTGCTCTGTACGGTTAAAAGCTATTAAATGTGTCTATTCAGAGGATGTTTAAAATCCTCTGCTGAGCACTTGGCTAAAATCCAAAATTATTACCATAATACCTTCTGAAATGAGACAGAAAACATAATATTTTACAATTGATAAGTGCATCATTTGTACTGTGGATTTACTTTATTTTAGAAATACACTCAAATGTTTTATTTGTCTTTTACGCACCTTAGATTAAATTTTTAGCATATTTTGGCTAAAATTACTATATGTATCAAAAGAAATATGTATAATGTAAAGATAAATTCTTTTGAGATCAATAGAGAATTACATCTGAAAAGAAGTTTAGAAGCTGGTCTATGAATACAGTCTAATTATGGCTCTGTAACTGTACTACAATAATTGCACACAATCTAATGGAAAAGTATTTCTACACTTCTTCAGAAATTGGAATGTATTTTAGCCATTCCAAATTTCCCTTTCTGGGATGCTCTTCTCTGCTTCCCATATTGGTTCCTTGAGTCAGAATGAAAACTGAAGATTACAGGCAAAATTTGTGTGTCCAAATAGGCAAATCCAAAAATTATTCAGTCTTTAAAAATTACTTGAAATTGTCCAGTCAGTATTTTGGCAAAAAAAATATTTTTTTTTTTTTTTTTAAAGGAACACAAAAATATTGTTTTAAGAAAAATCACCTTGCTGAAATTACCATTAATTATAAAATCTGAAAGAGACATTTTCACACTAATGAAAGAGAGTAATGGCTATTCTCAAGTTACTCCAGCTGCCTTAAACATAGAGCTGACAATAATATTGTGTTGTCTTCATGGAACAATCCACTTTGATACTGATCACATAAAGTCATATAAAATTATCATAGAGGAGGTTCAATTATGTTTGATCACCTAGACAGTGGAGGTTTCACCTTAGGTTCCTCTTTCTACAAGACCTGACTGGTACAATTTACCCACATGTTGACCACCTGGATTTGCATCACTTTTTTTTTAGGAAATATCATGGGGAAAATTTGTTTTTGAACAAAATTCCTGTCTTTTTTT
>VYXC01007182.1:9212-31324 GCA_013397175.1 Platysteira castanea
ATATTTATTATATTTATTGGGGTTTTTAAAACCCTTTTATTTCCTCCGGAGCCAGCAACAGCCAGCAACAGTCCTGCAGCCATGGCTCTGCAAATCCTCTGAAGGCAGAGATTAGAGGTTTGACGCATGGAGTCAAAAGCTGGCTTGGATGTAAATCCCGAGAGGGGGCATTCCTGCTCCTTGCCCTCAGGAACAGATTTGCACAGGAGCTCAGTGCCCAAAGCTCCCCTTGTTCTCCATGGGGATTTTGCAAACCCCTTCAAGGTCTGCTACTTGCTCATCTCGTCATTTGACTTTCCCAGGAATTGCTGGGGTAGCTCTTAGTGCAAAGCTGGGAAGAACTGGAAGTGGCAGTTGCCATTCCCAGCTCCCGGCAGTGATTTAAGCACTGGAGCCAAGGGCAGAAGCGGGTTTTACTGGTGTTTTAGTTCATTTCTGCTCTTGTTTTAAGCAGATACAGACCGGAGGTGTGGCACTGCCAGGCGGGGAGACGGCGGATTACACACTGCCAGTGCTGCCAGTCCCCAGTGCCATCCTGCAGAAAGCCATTTTCGGTAAAACACAGCGAGGGCACGTGCAGCACGAGGCCACCTCTGAAGAAATGATGTGACCCTTCTTCCCCATGGGGAAACCTCTGAGACATTGCCCAGTGGCTCCAGCTCGTTTGGGATGGAAAATATCCCTGCTCCTCTCCCTGCAAGGGCGTTTCTGTGGGACGTTGTCACCCTGTGGGTGTCACTCTGGGCACTGGCAGGGATTCAGGAACCACCTTGGGTGGGGGGCTGGGCTCCAGAGGGTGAGGAGAGCTGGGCCCTGGGCTCTGCCCCACCCTGCTGGGGTGGTTATTCCCCTCCCAGAAATCAGATGTTCTCCTGCATCACCCAATCCACACCCAGGGGTGTACGGCACCTCCACAAAGGTGTAAACCCTGTCCTGCAAGGGTGTTCTGTGGCCTCCCCACCTGCCCTGGGAGAACATTCCTGTGCAGCAGCAGAACTGTGACAGGGGATGTGCTGAGCTCCCCCCTCAAGGACTCCCGAGGGTGGGATCCTTCACTCTGCACTGGGTCACGGGAATCCAAGGACCACAGTATTCCAGTTAAAAGGAGAGAGTCTCCATACTTTGGGATGCAGAAGACAAATTCCTCTCTCCAAAAGAGGGAAAGTGGGAGTTTGGGCTGCTTTTAGGTTCTACCTTGCTACGTTTCCTGTAGTTTTAGACTTTATACATTTTCTGTTGTGGGAATTTGTTGGATGGGCAGAGCAGATGAGGAAAAAAGGTTGGACAGTTTGTTGTTAGCCCCTAAATGGGTATTAAATTGGGAGAGAACATGAAAGAGCTGTAGATGTAAAAAACACAAAAACCAAAAAACTAAGGAAATGAAATGGTTCTTCCATACCACATGGAGACCAACAAAAATCAGTTCAGGCCACTGCGTTTTCCTTGGGAACCATAAGGGAAAAAAAGACCTCTTTCAGAGAGAATACCTCACGGCTAAGAGTTAATTTTACAGTTTAAAGAGATTAATTTTTCCTTCCTATACTTTAAGGTTTATTCATCCCAGGCTCCTCCACTCTCAGAGTGGTTGATCTTCAGATGATCAATGCCTGTTCTCAAGCAGGAAATGTTCTCTCTTGCCTCCATCCAAAGGGTACACTGGATTCATCCCCTGTGCCATGGACAATGTTGGCATGAACTACCTCCTATCTGTGAAGAAAGCCATGAAGGAATTTGACCGACGCCAGGTAGATTATAGATTATTGAAATAAGAATGTGCATAGTGCTGATGCTGATCCACCTGAATTTTCAGTAGTAGGATTAGAACCAGGGTACAAATACAAGCAAAATCAAACGCTGTTAGGTAACGTTGAAAAAAACACGAGCAATTAAATTCTGTAACTTGTTTCCTTGGGACATTAAGGGAGGATAATGAGTTCATAAAAGGATTGAGCAAATCTCTTCAGGGCAGGGTCAAGAGTGGCTGCTGAAAATGTTGCTCTGAGTGCAGAAATACAGGATGCAACTGTGTGCACTTCCCTTATGGAATACATCTCCTCTGTCTGGTTGGCAGCGCTGGGTGGCTTCCTGTGATCTGTCTCCCTTTTAATTGGTTGTAAGGCTTTTTCCTTTCCTAACACAGTTTGTCTTAAAGGGATCTCGATCTTCTGTCTCCTCCTTTTGGGAAGGATGCAGAAATATCTCTCCTGAAAAATTGTCCCCTTGCTGTAAGAGCTCCCATACAATGACACATAATCCTCCGGCACGGGAAAACGAGATCCCTCCTGCAGCAGCTGGTAGTTGGCATTCAGAGCTACACGTCCCTCCCTGCCCCCAGGATGGCGTGAGGTTCCCGGGATGCAGCGAGATCCCTGGGATGCAGGGAGAGCCCCAGGATGCAGGGAGAGCCCCGGGAGGCAGAGAGATCCCCGGGATGCAGCGAGATCCCTGGGATGCAGAGAGATCCCCGGGATGCAGGGAGAGCCCCGGGATGCAGTGAGATCCCTGGGATGCAGCGAGGTCCCCGGGATGCAGCGAGACCCTCGGAATGCATGGAGAGTCCCGGGATGCAGAGAGATCCCCGGGATGCAGGGAGAGCCCCGGGATGCAGCGAGGTCCTTGGGATGCAGTGAGATCCCCAGGATGCAGCGAGGTCCTTGGGATGCAGTGAGATCCCTGGGATGCAGCGAGGTCCCCGGGATGCAGCGAGGTCCCCGGGATGCAGAGAGACCCCCGGGATGCAGCGAGGTCCCCGGGATGCAGCAGCCCCCCTGGGCCACTGGACCAGCTCGTTCAATGCAGGCTGCAGCATCCCAGCCCTTCCTGCTCCCCGGGACCCACTGCCGTGCTTTCGTCCCCGAGTATTTGGGGCAGATGTAGGAAAAACGTCCAAGATTGAGGATCTCCAGCTCAGAGAAATCAGCTGGAAAGAAACGAGTCAGCGGGGAGAGCAGCAGGGCAAGGCTGTGCTTTGGATAAAATGTATTTCCCTGCACTGGCTTCCTTCTCCTTCGCTGCTGCCGTGAATAGGAATTGAAATGGAGCAAACAGAACAAAACCCGGGCATTTATCCCCGAATGTGCTGTTTGCCAAGCCTTTCTGCCCCCGGCGCCTCCAGAAACGCCTGCCTTGCCGGGAATCAGCCAGGGAGGTGCCTGTCTGCCGTGGGATTCAGGGGAATCCGGGCTGGCAGGGCTCGGCAGCACCGGAGGAGCTGAAGGAAGAATCACACCGCATTTCTAGCTAAGATGGCTTCTGACTTCAAGCCGCTAATCTCCTGCCCTAAATCTTTGTTGTCCTCGGTTACAGATGTGCCACGGATCACTGCTCAGTGCCTGCAGCAGGCAGAGCAAAAATCCTCTCGAGGAGCCACGGCCCGGGCTCCATCCCACTCACAAAGGGCTCCCCGGCCCCACGGCGTGCCCCACATCCCCTCTCCTCATCCCCGGCACAGCTCCAGGGACACTTTTAGGGGTTCAGTGGCTGCAGAGCTGTGACACCCAGCTTTGACACCCACCCTGGTGCCCAGCCCCTCGCCTGTGTCCCGCCTTGGAGGGCAGGGATGCTTCCAGGAGATGATTTACTCTTCCTTCAGTTAATGCTCCCTAAGCCTTCCTGTTCCTCCTGGCCTGGGAATTTCAGGCTATTCCTGTTGGTGGAACTCGTGGAAACACAAAGGACGTCAAACCCAAACACAGCCACAGCACAGGAGCAGGCCCAGCTCCAGGGACAGCAGAGCAGGAGCACGAGGCCTTTGGGACTTGGGGATGATCCCCAAGGGAATAAATCTCTGCAGCCTGGACTGCAGGGATCCCAAGGACAGCACCTGGGCCATGCTGTGAGCATGGAGGATGAGGTGGCAGGGAATGCTGCCAACACCTGCCAGGAGAGAAATTTATACAGTGGAGAAAGGGACGATGCAATGTAGCTGTTAATTAGAAGAAAGCAGGATTGGAAAGAGAATTGCTTTATGTTGGCTTAAATATTTTATATAATGCAGAGTCAAAGCACATGACTGGTAAAAATAGTATGTTTTAAAATAAACCATTCCATGATGCTGGGTTTTTTTTTGTTTTGTTTTCCAGCTTTTGGAGAGAAATCCACCTTACACCTTGGGCACGAGATTTCCCCGCACACACTGGCCAGACACCAAAATTTACAACCGTGCTGGACTCAAACCTTTCTACATGGGCTTTGTACCACGTAAGTTCATCAGTGAGTGGAAGTCACTAATTACTGGGCTAAGCAGTGCTGTTATGGGCTGGAGTGGCACAGAAGTGAACAATTACTGAGATGTTCCACAAGGGGAGTAGGGTTTTTCTGGTTTGTGCCGAGGCGCTGGAGCTGTGCCATGCCCAGCATTCCCACTGCCAGCCTCTCCCAGGCTTCACATTTCCAGCCACCACCCTGCTGCCGAGGCCGGGGAGGCTCAGTGACATCCCACCTGTCACATGTCAGGAAAGGGATTTGTTCTAAAAAGCTTGAAGTCTGAAAAAAAGGAAAAGGTAGGATAGGAAGGGGTTGAGAAAGCACAAAAAGTGTAGGGAAATGGTGTTTACCATCAGGACAGGTCCCTGCCTGAGCCCTGTGACGCCTTGGGCTGCCTAAAAGGAGAGGTCTGGAGGAATTTTGTGGGTAAGGGGAAGGTGTGTCCATGCACCTGAAAGCATTAACGTGCCAGGCTAAAAAATCTCAACAGATCAGCAACTGTGTTTGGTCACAGCTCAGTAATGTGGGTGGGGAATCATGGAGCTCAGCTGAGAACTGAACTCATTGCTTGTCCTTACTGCAGTGCAGAGGGGAAAAATGGGAGAAGATATGAAATGTGGTAGGATTGAAAGCAAAGAGTGGGAAAACTCTCCTGGCAGGGCTGGGCTGTGGCTGATGCAGAGGGTGAGACCAGAGAGGAGAATGTTGAGTGCAGGTCTGACACTGGGCCCTGTTCCTGCAGACATTCCCACTTCCCTGCCTCTGGAGCCACCAGTCAGCACAGTTCTAACTGCTCCAACCAGTCCGGCTCTGGGTGGAGAAAATTAATTAAGGCAGAAAACCTTTAAGGAAAAGCAGTTATAATTTAGAATGCTGAACAGGATTTCTTCAGCAGGGAGGCAGCCTGCTCCCTCCTGTCCAGCTCCTTGGTGACAGCTTTGTCACTTGAAGTGATGCTGAACATACAAACTGGTTCCACTGTAAAAACCTGCAGTCAGTACAGGATTTTCATGAGACAAACCAGTGTCAGGCACCTGTCAGGTATTCAGCTCAGCCCAAAAGCAGAGGCTGCACCAACATCTGATTTTCAAAACCTTTACAGTGATTTTTGAAATCACTGCAGAAGGGCTGTGTGCACAGGACAGCTTTGGTGTCACCTGTCACAGCTGTGCCCAGCGCCCCTGGGCCAGGCCATGGCTCCCTGCTGGGTTTGTAGGGCTGAGGAGCTGCAGTGGAGCAGGAACAGCCAGTGCTGGGTGGCAGCTCTGTGGCACCATTTTGTGCCCAGGCAGCTCAAACCTCCCGTGGTCCCTGCTCAGCTCCTGCCAGGCTGCAACAGGCCACAGGCAAATACCTAAATTTAGATACAGTTTGGAGTTAATTCCACCCTCCTTGTTAAATGTGTCCCCCCCTTCCAGTAGTACCTGACTCTAAGGGAGTACCAGGAAATTTCTTCAACCCCCACACCACCAGGATCAGGAGAGAAGGGGGGTTGCCATGGACAGGGTGGCAGTGCTGTGCCAAGTCCATCGTTTTTCTCTGCAGAGCTGAGGGACATCTACGGGCTCACGTACGGGGACAGCACACGGGAAGCTTACCGGTGTGAACAGAGGAGACGGGGACGTGCACTGTGAAAACTGCTTTAATGGTGCCTGTACAGCATTGGGAGTGACTTGGAAACAGCAATAATAACACAACACAAACAGAACTTTTGAATGAGAGAGTTCATACAACTTTAAACAAAATTTACAGGTGTTCAACTGCATAGCTTTACTCAGCCTCCTCCTCAGCCTCCTCCTCGAACTCCCCCTCCTCCTCAGCTGTGGCATCCTGGTACTGCTGGTACTCAGACACCAGGTCGTTCATGTTGCTCTCAGCCTCTGTGAACTCCATCTCGTCCATGCCCTCGCCCGTGTACCAGTGCAGGAAGGCCTTTCTGCGGAACATCGCAGTGAACTGCTCAGAAATGCGTTTGAACAGCTCCTGGATGGCCGTGCTGTTGCCAATGAAGGTGGCAGACATTTTGAGGCCGCGAGGTGGAATGTCACAGACTGCTGTCTTAACGTTATTAGGGATCCATTCAACAAAATAGCTGCTATTTTTGTTCTGAACGTTTAGCATTTGCTCATCCACCTCTTTCATGGACATGCGGCCCCTAAAGACGGCGGCCACGGTCAGATAGCGGCCGTGACGAGGGTCACACGCCGCCATCATGTTCTTGGCATCGAACATCTGCTGGGTGAGCTCTGGCACGGTTAGAGCCCGGTACTGCTGGCTCCCGCGGCTCGTGAGCGGGGCAAAACCGGGCATGAAAAAGTGCAGACGTGGGAAGGGAACCATGTTCACCGCCAGCTTCCGCAGGTCAGCGTTGAGCTGGCCCGGGAACCGCAGGCAGGTGGTGACACCGCTCATGGTGGCCGACACGAGGTGGTTCAGATCACCGTAGGTGGGGGTCGTTAACTTCAGTGTTCTGAAGCAAATGTCGTACAGCGCCTCGTTATCGATACAGTACGTCTCGTCCGTGTTCTCCACCAGCTGGTGCACCGACAGCGTGGCGTTGTAGGGCTCTACTACAGTATCTGACACTTTAGGGGAGGGCACCACACTGAAAGTATTCATAATTCTGTCTGGGTACTCCTCACGGATTTTGCTGATGAGAAGGGTACCCATGCCAGAGCCTGTGCCACCACCCAGGGAGTGAGTAAGCTGAAAGCCCTGGAGACAATCACAGCTTTCTGCCTCCTTTCTTACAACATCTAGCACAGAATCGACTAATTCAGCACCTTCCGTATAATGGCCCTTTGCCCAGTTGTTTCCTGCTCCGCTCTGACCTGGAAAAGAGCCATTTTCGTATTAGATTACGGTCACTGCTTCCTGCTTATTGCTTGCAAGCAAAGCGTAAGAGCATCAGGCTTCATGAAAGCTTTCATCTTATCGAGTGCAGGGCTGTGGTTTCACACAGGCACCTCTGCAGTGGCTCGGCAGACACAGCGAAAACATTAATTATCAATGATACAACAGCCACTCCATTTCTCCCAGTGGCACGCACGGAGGCGGTAACGAGAATCGGAAGAGCAACGACCTCTGGTGCCGCCTCGGAGCTGCTCCCAGCCGCAATCCCGGTATTCCACGCCAGGATTAGCCCCGTCCGGGCCGGTCCCTCGGAGCATGTGCGGTGGGGCAGCCCCGCAATGCCCTACCCGCCCCACCCCGCGGCTCCTCCCGCCCCCGCGCACTCACCGAACACGAAGTTGTCCGGCCTGANTCCCCTCCCGCCCCCGCGCCCTCTTTCCCCGCCCGGACCTTGGCTCCGATCTGGTTCCCGCACTGCCCGGCCTGCAGGTGCACGATCTCCCTCATGATGGCGGCGGCTCGGAGCACTCTCTCAGACCCCAACCTTCCCCCAACCGACTCTGGCTGCGTGAAGCAACCGCCAGCCCTTATATAGCAGCGGAATGCGCGCGCAGCCGTCTTGTCCCCGCCCCGGCGGCCATCTGCAGCAACGATTGGATGCTTATAGCGAGGCTCTGCAAAGGAGAGAAGCTGATTGGTTGTGCCGCTGTCACTCAAACCGACGGCTCCTATTCGCCCCGCCCGCCTGTCTGTTGGCTTTACAGTTAGGCAACCGGGAGCCGCGAGTGCCCGCCCCAGCTCGCTCACGGCGCTCCCGATTGGCTCAATTGAATGATTGATGTCGAAGCCCATTGGCTGCCGGCCCTGGGGGATGAGCTAACGCCATTTGATTGGCGGGGAACGAAGTGCCCTGGTAACCGTCGCAGTGACTCCGCAGCGGGCTCTGGGCGGTGGCCGCCGCAGCCGCCCATTCACGGACCCGAGTGCGCGCTTTGCGCAGCGGAGGCGGCGGCTCCTCCTCACTGCGGGACAGGGCGGGTTCCCCGCGGGTCCCTAGCGCTTCCCCCCCTCGCCTCCCCTCCTCCAGGCGGGTCTCCATCCTTCCTTCCCGTCCCGCGCCCCGCGGGCGCCGCAGCGCCGCGGTGGGTGGGGGAAGGACCCCGCGCGCGCACGCGCGGGCTGCAGCGACGTTCCAGCACTTTCTGGTGCGCGGCCCCGCCCGAGGGTGGCGGGGCCGCGCGCGCGGGCGTTGTCACGGCGACAGCGCGGGCTGGGTGGCGGGAAGGGGCTGGGGCGGGACATGGCGGGAGGGTGGGCGGTGTGAGGGTTTGGGAGGCTGAGAGGGGCTCTGAGGGCTCAGGGAGCTCGGCTCCTGTGAGGGCTCGGGGGTCCCTAAAGGCTCAGGGGTCTGCCTGTATGAGGAGACTGGGGGGCTCGAGGCTCTGTAGAGGGGCTGTGAGGGAAGTGTGAGGGCTTGAGGGGCTTTGATGGCTTAGGGGGTCCGAGGGCTGTGGGGGTGCAGGGGGGGCCTGGCAGCTGTGAGGGGAGTGTGGAGGCTTGGGGGGTCTGGCTGCTGTGAGGGCTTGGGGCTGGGCTGAGCTTTGCAATGGCAGCTCTGTGGAGGCCCGTGTGCTCTGAGGGGAAGGCCTCAAGTGAGGACGTCCTGCCTGTGAGGGGATCTGTGTGAGGTAGATGTTTCTTACCAAGGCTTCCCCACAGGGACACGTCTGTCCTGAGCTGTGTGTGGGTGCTGCAGCCCTGTCATGAGGCAGCCAGGCACCCCAAGCTGGATAAACACCACCCTCACCTTTCCTCTGTCCCTTAGTCTACCGCCCAGCTTTGTGAGCACATTCTTGCCCAGACAGTGCATCCATTGGTCACAGTTTTATTAAGCATATTTGAGTATTGTTTCAGTGGAATCTTTTTATGATTATATGTATTCATTGTGGTGCCAGCTGGGCCTACAAGTCCCAGCGTCTTTTCTTGTTTCATACCGTGGCAAAAACTTGAAAGAGGCTCCTAATGGAGCTCCCAAGGGAGGGAGTCTCACCCTGCTGCCTTGCCGTGGGGTGGGCTGAGGCAAAGGCAGCCATGACCTCAATTCTGCTGACATGGGCCAGCTCTGTGTGACACACAAATGGCTCGAACGCATCCCGGAATCTGTGCCTGGATAACAATAATCCAATCCTGTGGCTGGGTCAGGTGAGGAGGTGGCAGGATATAGAAGCTCCGTGAAGGCTTTGGCTGGAGGTCGAATGGCCTCTGGTAGTCGGCTTAATATAAAGATTCTGACGATCGATATTTCTGGCATATAAACAACATATTCCCGCAGAGGTGCTGGAAGGAGTCCAGGAACACTTGGAGCAGCCCCAGAAAGCCTGGGAGGAGTCCCAGAGCATCAGGAGTGACCTGAGAGGGTCCTGGGAAGGGCCTGGGTCAGACTCACAGATGTCCAGGGGGACACACACAGCTCATCCTTCACATGTGCAGCCGGAATGCAGGAGGTTTATGCAGTTCCCTTTGAGACAGCTGAGTAATGCAGAGGCATCAGGGTCCAGATTTATCCCACTAATTACAGGCATTGATTGAATCATGTTCACACTGGAATCAGTGGAAAGGGATGGCTTGGCCCACTCTAGCTCGGAGCAGTCCCCTGATGACACCTTTCTGTTCTCTGTGATGGTGTTTGAGGTGACCAGTTCCAAAAACTGCAGCATCATTTAGGTATCAAAGGCAGCCAGGCTGAATCTGGATAAGACTCGCTCAAGATTTCACACCAGGCTGTGCTAATCAGTAAAGACAGCATTTCCTGCAGGATGCGATGCCATCTCTTCAGACTAATGTACAAAAGGAATCCTGGCTTTCTGATTAAAAACAGGGAATGTAGAGTGTGTCGCCCGTGTTGTGCTGCCCGGGAAGGTACATTCAGCATCAATTCTCATCAGGTGTGCTCAGCACAGCGTTCACAGGCGCGTGTGCTTGGGAAACCCTGGAAATCCCACCCTGAAATGGAGCGGGGGAGCCACTGCAGGGCTTGGGGGAGGTCTCCTGGTACAAGTGCTGCTGTATTTAATGCAGATACGGGTCTGGGTTTTTTTCAGCCAGGGCCAGAAAGCAAAGGCCTGTGCATTAGCGCCATCCATTTCCTCACTGTGTGAGCAATCCCGAGCCTTTGTGCTTCCCACAGCCTCTACTCCAGCCCGCACTGCCTTTCATGTTTGGGAAGCTGCTCTGTAATGTGTGGAGTGAGCAATTGTTGCCACCCCCAGCATTCCCAGAGGGAGTGTGAGAGTGGAAATGCTCTGCTTGGTTTAGGCTCCCATACCTGTCTGCAGAACACCAGCGGGATCGCTCCCAGCGGAGCAGGGGTAGGGCCCTAGGGAGGAGCTAAACTTTGTTCTCTGATTGAGCTTCCAGAGGTTTCCCCAGGAGATTCAGCCACCTAAATATCTATGGCATAGCAGGCATTTCAAATCATTTGTGCAACACTAATTTTTGCTAATTCTAGCCCAGTCAGTGAGTACTTTGTTCTTAGCTACATCCCCAGGAAATGACAATTCTATTTTAAATATTTTTCCATTTTTTAAATGGAAGTAAAATGCCAGTACTTCTGAGATCTCCCTGAGGAGGAACACAGCCAGGAATCTCCATGGAGAGCTGCTGGAGCTGCCGACCATGTCAGCCCTGGTATTTCTATCACTGTGGCAGCCCAGCATTAATTAGTGTGTGCCAGGAGGTGAGCTGGCAAGTACCACGCCAGGTCCGTGCCAGAACCCTGGCTCACATGGAGCATTCCTCCCAAGGCAAACCTCTGTACAGAATACTGAGTGTGGGGCAAACTGTGGGAGAAAAAGCTGCACATTCCATGGTGCTGCCTAAGCAAAATGCTGGAGTGCATTTCTGGTGGGCATTGGTTTAGTGGAGAGGCTGCAGCTTGCCAGAGTAGAGAATGCTGGAAAGCAGTTGGGAGAGCAGAGAAAGGAACAGCACTAAGGTGGGATGTTTGTGGCTCCCACGTCGTGTTTTCATTGCAGACCTCTGTCTTAGCTGGTATTGGATTACTTTGGAAGCTTTCCTCAAGCTCTGCTGCAAGTAACAAGCAAGGAGGTTTCACCTCATTTAGGAGCAGATCCCATCTCTAAGTGCTGCATGAATTAATGCTGTAATAGGGGTCCTAGAAAACATCAAGGCCACTGTCACACAGCAAAAGACCCTGGGTATAACCCAAAGAAAGACACAGGGAAGTTAAAATTGAGTTGGAAATCACATTCCTGTTTTGTCGAATTATGTATTAGGGTTTTTTTAAACTTTTTGTTGTAATTGTTTTGGTTTTGTAACTACCTGTATTGCTTTTGGCTTAGCAACAGATTTTACTGTAAACACAACTGCTTTGAGCAGAGTGGGGAGGGACTTTCTTCTCACTTTTGCATATTGCCTTCCCCTTTTGCTGAACTAGTGTTGTGTGTGTGTGTGTACAGAGCCGATCCCTCCCCTCAGCAGGCAGGCAGACAGCGACTGTCGTTCTCCTCGTGGTGCTTAACCAGCGAGATTGCAGCCTGTGCCTCTGATACAGCATCCAGTCTGAACTGAGCCTCTGCCTGGGGCTGGCAGGAGCCCAGGCAGAAATCACAGAACTAATTCTGCTTCTGTAGGTAAAAACTTGAAGCCCTGAGTTAAGGGAGGGGCACTGGAGGATGAGTGTGGGTGGGAGCTGCCTCCAGAACCAGAGGGCTTTTGGTGTTGGGGTCGTTCCAGGTTTATGGCAACACTGAAGTGAGACGTGAGTATGTGCAGGTGTTTTCTCATTCTCGTCTTTCTCATTGTTACTTCTAAGGATAAACAATCTTGTTTTGCAGAAATTATTGCTCCTGTGATATCGAAGGTATGGAGGTGAGAGGCTGCTTCCAGAGACCAGTGAGTGAGAGGTGCAGTTGTGAGATTCCTGCCTAAGGGAAATCAGAACAACTGAATGGGATCAAGCCACGGGTCCACCCAGGCCAGTGTCTTGTCTCTAATGCTCTGCAGCAGTTATCAAAGAAGAGCAGGGCAGACAGATATGGATGTGGCAGGTGGTTCAGGCAATTCTTTAGCCACAAGCAAGTAACTTTTTGTTTAATAGCCCCAATGGGTTATTATGAATTTATCTATTCACCTTTTGCAGCCATGTAAACTTTTGGCATAAACAGCCTCCTGTCCTGATGAGCGCTGCGGTTGAACCACGATCTGTGGGGAAGAAGAGCTCCTTCCATTTGGTTTGATGATTTCCACTGAGTAACTCCCTTCACAAAGTTGTGAGTCTGTCCCTTCAGAGCTTTCACTCCAGGAGTGTTTAACATTGTCAGTGATACTGTGAGACAAGGTAATGTTAAACCAGCTTTTACTTGATGTAAAGTTCAGCATTAATGGGCCATTTACATCTCCTTCATGTTCGAAACCTGTGAACTTTGAACATTGTTCCCATGAAGGTTCCACAGCTCTGCTGCTGTTCCTTGTCCAGTGATAAGCCTGATAGCTGTTGTCTTCTTCCATTTGGAGGATCTGTTTCTCCTGAGACTTTCCACCAAGAAGTGGTGACTAATTCAATCATGAGGTGCACATATGGTGACACCCCTGCTGTGAACAAAAATAAGCTTTCCTTCACACAAAAGTTGATTTTATCATTCCTCTGTCTCTCTCAAACCTCCTCTTCATTCCCAGGGCTGTCCTCTTCCTGGTAGGAATTATTCTTTCTCCCTCCTGTTTCCAAAAGAGCCTTCATCCATACTCTGTGCTAGTGCTTGTCTCCCTGTGTAGAGGACTTCTTCCAATGTCATGGCTTCTTAAATCCTTGGTTAGAGCTGCTTTCACATCCCACACAGACAGAGTTTCCATACTGCAGTGTCTTTCTCCTGCATCCACGACATGTTCCCAGAGAAGCCTCCTTGCTAACTGATGTCATTTGTGGTGGGAGAGATTTCCTAAGGCTTTCCTAGGGGTGCTCTGCCAGCCTCCCTCTCGTGACTGATCCCTGCCATTGCACACCACTCCGGGGAGCAGCAGTTCCTGTTCTGTGTTTATCTGACTTGAACAGGGATCTGACAGCATCTGGCTGCAGGAGGGCTCTGAATATCTCACATGGTGGAAACCTGCTCACCTCAGTGTACAAGTACACAGGGATGTCTGCACTTACAAAACACCAAAACACTGTGACTTGCCTGGTTTGGTGGCATTATGAAAGGACTTTTATATTAGGAAAGCTGTGGCAAAAATTATTGCAGGTTTTCTGATCCCAGTATTCCTTCAGGCTTGTTCTTCTTCAGTGTGTTCAGAATTAGCTCTTGAAGTAGGAGTGACAGTCCGTGAGGTAGGATATAAACATCATATGGCTGCCTGCTTCTCTGGAAAGATACTCAGACACAGGATCAGAGGCAGGGTATAAGAACAACATGAAAACATACTGATACTAAATCCAGCCATCCAAAAAGGCATTCCTCTCCTCTTCTGCTGGATTTGCTGATATGTCATTGTGGATTTGAAGGCCTCAACTTGGGTCTCTCCTACAAGCACAGGGAGCCTGGGTATGTGGGAATGTCAGCCCTGTGGGGACTGCAGGGTGGGACTGCAGGCAGCAAACTGTTCTTTCTCTCAAATTTCATGGGAATTCATTGGGACAACCCAGATGGGATGTGCTGGCTGAGAATCCACAGTGCTTTGGGATGCCTAAATGACAGTTAGGCCCCAACAGCCAGGAGCAGGTCAGTCGCCCTCTTGTGTGTCTGGAGCTAAAACAGAGAAAGTGCTTTCTGGTGTCAATTTTTGTATCTAATACTTTTTATTTCCTTCTCATTGGTATTTGCTGGCAGCAGCAGAACTGCAGTTGCACATGAGCAGACTTTATTATCTGCCAGAAGATCTCTCCCATGGTTCAGCCTGAGTGAGAAGTGAGGGACCTGTGTATAAACATGAAGAACTTACAGACAGTTAGAAAATCCCCATTATTTATCATTTCTACAGTTGAATTGTAACCAAAAGCCTGCGAGCATCTTTGTTATAAATTGAGTGAGTTCATCTAGAATCTCCTTTTAAGTAGATTTCTGCTGTCCAGGTAATCTGGGGATTAATTCTGCAAATTTATGTGGGGCTGACGTGAATGAGCTGCTCTACAGAGAGCTGGGAGGAAAGAATATGTTACCAGTATTAGTTTCCTTTCTTCTCACAGGTTCCCCATTTTTTTATTTTATGGCTTTTCTTATTACTAAAAAACCAGTTCAGTTTAAAAATCCCAATCTATTTTATCATCTAGTAAATATATCTATGAATGTTTTTATGTGTCAGAAAAAGAAGTGGTTGTGGGTTTTTGCATGTCAGAGCAGTGGGTCAATGTCAGGGTGGCTCAAGGGTCAGGGATTTAATTCAGTGGCATGTGCAAGGCAAAAGTGAAGTGTCAGGAGGCCATGCTGAGCTCATTGCCTAATTACTCACTTATTATCTGTGTGGAAGTCCCAAAGCTTCTAGACAAGAGCTGGGGGAAGTTCTGGCTGACATCCTTTTCTCTTGGACCCTGGGATCTATTCCAGTTTAAGAAGGGGCAGTGACTGACAGGCCAGAGCACCTGGAGCCCAGGGGTTCCTGGCATCCCACGGGCTTGTTTCCATTTCTGACAGTGGTAGGATTCTTCCTGGGCAGGTTCCAAATCTCAGCCAGGAATCCCAGAGCTCACCCCTATGCTGACAGGTCACAGAGCCAGAGCTCTGTTAAAGGATTGCATTTCCAGGTGCAGGATGAATGAAGTCTCAGGAATTTCCCTGATATTCCTGACTCCATGATAACCTCTTTATTTTTCCTACTCTGCCTTGCCTGGATCCCTCCTACCTTCTTCAGATGGTTTGAGCAAAGAACACATCAAAAGGTGTAGGCATGTCTCTCATCAACTAAATACCAGCAGTCAGGTTATCTGAAATCTTTTTCTTTCACTGGAAAGAAAGTGCCTTCAGGGGTTCTCATTGTGTACCCCAAAAGTACACAGCAAAGCAGCTCTTGAGTAGAGGCAGCAGCAGCAGCCCCCCTCCTGCTCACTGGAACACTCTGTGTTCACAATAACCCCCCTGCTTTGATCTCTTGCCAAGAATAACACAGACAGTCTATTAAAACATCTTTAATGACATGATATAATTAAAAATATCTAACGTGCAACTCAAAGAAATGAATATGAAGCTTGTTGAAGTCTATTTCCACACCCCTCCAAACTTGACTGACAGGTTCCAAACCTTCATTAATTGGCCTGAAAATGTATGAATACCCCAATATTATGGCGTGTGTGTGTCGTATATTATCAGTTGGGAGCACAAGGGACAAATAATCAGATTTGAAAGGATTTAGGTGCCATGGTAGCTTTAAAAATCCTGCAAGACACATCACTGCATGTGTGAGCATTTACATTTCTGTTTAAAGTGGTCTGAAAAGCCTTAGAGACACTTGTCCCTGAGGCTTTTAACAGCCTGTGTGTTTTAAGTCTCTGAAGCAGCTGAGAAGTGAGCTCTAAATGCCTTAGTCAAAGGACAGTGTTTGTGAATCCATCCTTTCTCTTCACAGTAACCCAGAGAATTTGTACAGCACCTCATCTTTCAGACGTGCAGAGCAGACCAGAGGAGCCAGAATGACTGCCAGGTCCCAGGGGAATCCTGATTATTAAATCATAAAGTAACTCTGGTCATGGTCTAATAGGAAAGTGACAATTAGGAAAGCTTCTGTTCCTGAGTCTGCTCTGGTTTAAAGGACAGTGTCAGCTGAGACACTTCCAGAGTCAGCAAGGCAAGCAGGTCAGTGCAAATGAACAAACAGGTGAACCTCAGCCCAGCATGAGCCCAGCTTTAGCAAATGTGAAATTAAATGTGTTAATTTGAGCCCACACTAAAGAGTTTAAGTTGGCAATTTTAACCCTGAGTGGCCGTGACTCAGCTGAGACACAAAAACTCAGCTGTGTGTCTGTGCCCTTTGTTTCTCCTTTGATCCTCTGCACATTTTGCAGAGGCCAAGACTAAGAAGGATTGGTTTTGAAGGATTCCTGGTCAGCAGGAATTCATTGGAAGGGACACATGGACATCATCACTGAGATGGAAGCACAGACATCAGGCAGAAAATACCTGCATTTTCCCTAGAACATGGAAGCAGTTGGCTGTTATATTCTGACTGTATTTTAATGCTCTTCCAGTCTTTACTGCAGGTATCATCTCTCAGCTGGGCATAGAAGAGGACAGAGCACTTTTTTCAGACACCACCTCTTCTGATTTGACAGGATTATTCAATATTAACGTCACAATAGCTCAGGGCCTGTGTGCTCAGAGGCATCATTTCATGTCTGACATGAGTAATCCCAGCTGTAGCCCAAGGAAGAGCCATGCAGGCTGTTCTTGTTTGGAGAATGAATAGCTTGCCATCCACCAGGAATCACAGACTTCCTGTGGAGCAGGATCCATTGTCTCAAAGTACAGCAGTGCAAGTACCAGCAAGCTGAAATAAGACATCGAGGCTCTGGGAGCCCTGCAGGAAAATGACTTGCATCTTCCAGTGACTTACACCTCTGTGATTTCTGTCTGGACCCTGTTAACTGGGCTCTGACAAGTCTTGAGTGGCAGAAAACTGTCACTCATCAAAAACACTGCTGTTCCTGTGACTGGAGCTGTTCTCCTTGGCCATCACTCGGTACGAGATGCGCATGAAGGAGCCCATGAGCAGCACAACGAAGAGGATCAGGAGCAAGGACCAGACCCCCGGCTCAATCCCCTTGAGGAAGCTTGGGCTGTCCTGGGGGATGGTGTTGGTCAGACTCAGCAGGTACCCAAGAGTCCAGCCAGATGATCTATCACCCATCTATTGAAATAAAAAGGAGAGGTCAGAAGAGAAGGAGACAGCCTGGACCCCAGCTGTGTTTCTGTGCATGGGCCCAAGGCTTTGTATGTATTATCTGAGACT
Source organism: Platysteira castanea (assembly GCA_013397175.1). Classification (NCBI taxonomy): domain Eukaryota; kingdom Metazoa; phylum Chordata; class Aves; order Passeriformes; genus Platysteira; species Platysteira castanea. Next base: position 26,223 of record VYXC01007182.1, read on the forward strand.
GATCCAAGGATTTGGCTTGAAATGAGGAGCTCTCTCCCTCTCAGTGCCCTGAGTACACCAAAAGGCCTTGATGGCACTTCCACCCACACCTCTGCTCATGGGCATGGGAGCTCCACGTAAGCTGTGGCCTGGGCAGCCCCTCTCTCCTGGGCTGTGCTGTGGGGCAGTGCTGTTCTCTGCTTACTGACTGCTTCTCCCAGTGGATCTTAAGTCTGCCCTGTGGGTAGCTGTCTCTCTGGCCCTGGTTGAACCTCAGACCTCTGTTTTAGGTTGCTTGTCTCTGTCTTTCCAGGCAGGGCTCCCTGGGGGCCCTGGACCTCTCTCATTACCTTGTCTTTCTCTGATGGTCACCAGGTGCCCCTGCTCCGTGGGACCATGGCTGTGATTGTCAGTTGTGAAGAGGTCTGGGAACAGGCTTTCTTTTCTTTTGGTGAAGGGAATGACCTGAATCAAATCCCCCTGTCCTTAGGGCCTCCAGATCTTGGAGCAATTTCAGACCTTATTAGAGATTAGGTTAGATTATTAGATATTAGGAAGGAATGGTTCCCTGTGAGGGTGGGGAGGCCCTGGCACAGGGTGCCCAGAGCAGCTGTGGCTACCCCTGGATCCCTGGCAGTGCCCAAGGCCAGGTTGGACAGGGCTTGGACATCCTGGGATAGTGAAAGGTGTCCCTGCCCATGGCAGGGGGTAGAATTAGATGATCTTTAAGTTTCCTTCCAATCCAAAACCAGTCTGGGATTCTATGATGATAAGGCATTCATCAACCCTCATAAGTATAAAGGTGGTTGCAAAAAGGTAGGGGAGCACCTTTTGGCTCAGGAAATGTTACCAGCAGCTTGTCCTTACCATTAAGTGGAAATCAAGCTGCACTTCCTTCCTTGTCAACACAGATTTCTAAAGGTAGTGTTGATCCAGAGAAGTTTTTTGACCCATCTGTTTTTCAGTGGGGACAAGTGTCATCTCTGGCTCTCCGACCCTGGTTTTCTTGTTTATCACAGCTGTGAATCCACTTTGCAAAACCATCCTGCTGGAGAAGCCCAGCTGGTTAGGGCTTGTCAGTGTGGGAACAGACTGGCTGTACTGGGACCAGCCCTCCCTGGTAACTGGGAACACTGTGCTGTGGGAACTGACCTCCTGGAATGCAGTCCAAGCAGGCTGGTCAAAGTCAAGTGTGTATCCTGTTGTACTGAGATGGAAGATGAAGGCAGACACAGTGCAGTAATCAACAAGTGTATCCAGGCTTGCTTGGGACTCCCTAATCAGCTGGTGCCATTTCCAAAAAAAAAACAAAACAACAAAACAGAAGAAGATGGGGGGAAAATAAAAGAGGTAAATACTCAGTAGCTGAATTTCAGGCCTGCTCTAACCTCTCCTTTCCTGTTCTGGGACTGACTATGACACTGGAGCAGGGGTTTGTGTCCTGTGCAGACTGAAACCACATTTCCTGCACTCCCTGGCCTGTGGGATGGAAATCAGTGTCATCTTTTACTGCCTTTGATCCCATCTTATTAAGCCAGATCCAAGAGCAGCAGGACTGACAGCCAGGTTGTCTTGCTGGTGAATTTCTTGGTAGGATTGATTCCCTGCTCTCTAATTAGCCTGAGCTAATGCTGCAGCCTTTCTCCCAACTGGAACATTGGGATCTTTCTCCTCCTTCCTGAAGAGAATGCTTTAGGGAACTGCTTATGGGCTTTGCTGCCTCATTAGCAAACCCTGGAGAAATTGTCCCATTTGAATGTTCCTGTGGATGCTCCATCAGTGTAAGTGCAAATGAGGGCGACCTCATAACCACCAGGTGAGGGAAAGAACTGACAAACTCCCCCTGGCTTGGGCTCTGTGGGCCCAGGTGAAATGGGAACAACCCTGGGGTCTGGGTGGATGCATCCCTTGCACTGAAGGACAGAAGGATAACAGCAAGACCAAGGTGATGTACAGGAGTGAGTAGACAGCCTTCCTGTTTACTCCTTAAAATACAGTAAAAGGTATTTGTGGCTTTTCATCTAATTAGGTCCAGGTGTTACCAGCAGCAGCTGGGATTTGAGAGGAAGGAAAATAAGTGGAGCCTGTTTCCTCAAAAAAAGAAAAAGCAAAGTAAAACCCCACAAAAAAACAAAACCCACAAAATCCAGACAAATCCAAGTTTTCCCTGAGGGAGCCAGTAAATTACAGCTCTGTCAGTCTGAGCCCTGAGGGCTCTTACAACAAACTCTTCCTGCTTCCCAGTCTCCCTGCAGCCCGAGTTATTCCACTGTTACCTCTCTGACAGACATCCCACACAGCCTCCTGACAGCCTGGCCCAGGTCAGGAGAGGGGACAGCTCCTCGCAGGAATTCCATGGCCTCAGAAACCACCTACAACAGCAGCAGAAATAATCATCAGGTGGGACTGTGCTCTGTGTCCTCACACTGCACACCAGAAATCACCCCTGGGAAGTGAGGGGCAGTGGCTGTGCACTGCCAGGGTGCCCTTGCTGTGCAGGGTTGGGTCCAGTGCCTTGGAAGGGCTCGAGGGACACGAGCAGAGCTGTTGGTGGCTGGAGATGGAAACAGTTCTGTTCCCAGCGTGCATCCAGCAGCCTTCCTGGCCCTGCCTGGATAAGTAGACTGGTCATTAAATCAAAAAATCGTATTAGTTGCAGAAGATGTCTAAATTCAAGTTCAACCATTAACCCAGCACTGCCAAGCCCACCACTAGACAATGTCCCCAAGTGCCACAAAAGCCACAGCTTTTAAATTCCTCCAGGGATGGTGATTCCACCACTGCCCTGGGCAGCTGTGCCAGGGCTTGACAACCCTTTCGGTGAAGGAATTTTCCCTAATATCCAATCTAAACCTCCCCTGGCACAACTTAAGCTGTTCCCTCTTGTCCTGTCTCCCTCCCTGTTCCCTGGGAGCAGAGCCCGACCCCCCGGCTGCCCCTTCCTGTCAGGGACTTGTGCAGAGCCACAAGGGTCCCCCTGAGCCTCCTTTTCTCCAGGCTGAGCCCCTTCCCCAGCTCCCTCAGCCTCTCCTGGGGCTCCAGCCCCTTCCCAGCTCCATTCCCTGCCCTGGACACGCTCCAGCCCCTCAATGTCCTTCTTACAGTGCAGGGCCCAAAACTGAACCCAATATTCATGGTGTGACCTCGCCAGTGCTGAGGACTGGGAGATGATCCCTGTGCTCCTTGGCAGCATGTCCATGGGAGACTCAGGAGCAGGGAGCTGGGGAAATGTCTGTAACTACCCTCCCTGGAATTGCACTCAGCTTGCCCTAGGATCTTGAGCTGCTCCTGGCTTAACAGTCCAATGACTTTGGCCACTAGGTCTGGGTTCTCAGCTAGAAGAGTGCTTGTGGTGCAGCACGACCAGATGTTTGCTAAGGGAGGGGCAGAGGATCTCCAGCTTTACCACAGACCTGGTGTGGGAAGACCTGCTCAGCACACAAGTCCTGACTGTCCCATCCCTGCCAGCTCCCTGGAGCCCCAGAGTTGGTCTCAGCAGCAGACACTGAGGAGACATGGATGAAGAAAGCTCCACCTCTGTGGGAAGCCAGAGGTCCAGGTTGGAACAGCTGTGTGGCAATGAGGGGGAGAGGGCAGGACTGTCATGGTCTGGCTGCTCCCACTGTGTTTATTCATGGTCAAACCAGTCCCATTTCATGGGTTCCCCATACCCGTTGCTTACCCCAGTGTAAATGAGAACTCACCAGAAACCTGGTCTGAAGGGGCTTGAGAGCACTGCTGAGGGAATGCTTGAGGAAGCTGCAGGAGGAGGAAGAGTTGAGCAGGCTTTGCACGAGTCTCACACACGCAGTGGGATTGCTGGAGCCCGTGATGTTGAAGACCTCCTTGGGGCCAGGGATGTCCCGTGTGTCATCACTGGCAGCACAAGGCCCAGCATGCACTGACTGCCACTGCACTTCCCGGGAGTAGCTGAGGGGCCAGCAGGGATTGGACACGGTTTTAGCACTTCTCTGATCCTGGAGACACAATAAAACAAGGACAGAGGCAGCGAGAGAGGTCATTGGCATCCCAGGGCTTCACACAGGAAGACAGAATGTAACATGGTTAGGAACAGCTTTCCCCAAGCATCAGAATGCTGAGATCGAGCAGGGAGGCTGTGAAAGCTTTGCCAAATCTGATGGCAACGAGTCAACCACGAGGCCCAGCCAGGTCCCAGCTCCTGCTGAGCTCAGGGCCAGTGCAGTGACTGGACCTGCTGCGGGAGGGGATGAGTCCCAGCCCTACCCACCCTCCCTTAGAGCACAAACACAATTTCCTGCATCCTGTACTCTTTCTAGCTGCTGTTCTGATCTGCCTTCCAAACGGTTCAACCCCACAAGAATCAGTGTTTCTTATCTCTAGAAATGTCCCTATGTAATTGTGGTGAAGTTGGTGTCCAATGTGGGACATTCAGGTCTCAAATAAGGGCAAGTGGGGTTTATAGGGAGGAAGGTGGATGGGCAGGGAGTAGTTAATTTCTGAAAAAAACTCAGTTTTGATGAAGACTAAGGTGATTCTTGAGTTTGTACCATTCTATACCACTTTTTTCCTCCCCCTCCCCCATTTCCCAAGTGAAATAAGGTTTGGAAGAACCAAAACACCTGCATGTTTTCAAAATGGAATACTGCTCTTTTAAAGATGCTTCAGGGCTAAAGCCAGCAAAGCAAATCCCCAAATGGAAGGTCCCAGTTGGTTCCTGGGTGCTCCCATTCTAGGATGGAGGAGCAGTTCCTAGGAGCCAAGGCAAGCCTTGCCTCTCCTCACCTTGAAAGTGATGTTCACACCTCTGGAGAGCAATTTTGTGCTTCTGTGTATTAAGTAGGAGCCAAATAGAACCTGTAAGCAGGAAACCCTTGAATGGTTGCCTGTGTATCTGCTCGGAGGGAAAGAATGTTTTACAAATGCACTGGGTTTTTTTAATATGTGCGAACAGGGGCATTGACTTTTAAAGTGATGGACGTTTTGCCATGATCACACCTTGTGCAGCTGTCGTGCAGTGATGCTGTAGCTGTGCAGGTGCCCCTTGGCAGATGTGGCAGCCCAGAGTATCCCTCTGACTGCCCAGGGGGGTCTGGGGCCCTGCCAGGCAGTTTCGGAACTCGAGACGAAAGCACAGAACTCTG
>VYXC01007182.1:31345-61818 GCA_013397175.1 Platysteira castanea
ACCTTTCTTGGCTCTGGCATGGGACTACCTAAGATCAAGAAACAGCCATAAAACATCTTAAAAACCAGCAGAGACCATAGGCAGACACTCACCTGGATGAGCAGGGAGAGCAGCCTGCGGCGGAGCTGCTCGGCGCCGTGGCAGGGGCACAGCTGGGTGTGCACCCTGTGTGTCTGCCCGTAGAGCTGCAGCCTCACCCCCTCCTCTGGGGCCTGCTTCTCTTCTTCCAGCTCGGAAGTGAGCTGTGCTGAGGTTCCTCCCACAGACAGGACTCCTGCCACCCCCTTCCCGGAGGGGACCAACTGTCCTTGCCAGTCGTACTGACCCAAAAACAACAAGAGAGGTCAATCTTTGAGACTTCTCCACCCTGGTCACAGCCAGGTGCCAGCATCAGTGCAGAGAGAGAGCAGCTCGATGGTGCCTCACAGCCCAACTCTTTTTTGCCCAGGACACAAGGATGTTCCACCAGTGGCTTTGGAGGGAACAGAGGAGCCATTGTACAGGCACTGCCACCTGCACAGAGCCTTCCCACAGCCCCTGGGGGCAAACAGGGCTCCTCAGCCTGGATGGCTGCACCAGGCAGTGTCTCAGCAGGCAGGAGCAGGGGATAGAGGAGAGGGTGGGGGGGAGTGGCAGGGACATTTCCAAGTGGGCAGATATGGGTTTCAAGCACTGCCTTGATGCTAAAGTGATCCTTCTGTCAGAAGAACCCTGTGGCATCATCTCCTGCAGCCTCGCAGAACTGACTTTGGCAATGCTGAAGTTGGCAGCACAGGCAGGAGAGTTTACCTGGGGTGAGCACTGTGCCTGGCTGGGGGACTGCTGTCAGCAGGTCTGACAGTTCCCTAGCCACTGTGTGCTTGCTGCTGGCTATCAGAGCTGCTTTTCCCATCCCTGATGAGGAATAACTCAGTCTAACCCACCTTCCTCTTGCCCTCTGAGTTCTTTTTGAGACCTCTTGCCTTGAGAAGTGATGGGTGGAACGAGAAAACTGAAAATTATTTTTTTGTTGTTTAGCAAATGCCTTCTAAACACAGACCAGGCCTCCCTGGTGTCTCACTGAAAGGAAATGACATCGGGCTTCTGCTTTGGCAGCAACAGAATCTGCTTCTCTACCATCCACAAGATACCCCATGGGACAGCTGGGCTCCAGTGGCAATCCCACAGCACTCCACAGACAGCAGCAACACCTCACCTCAACCAGCAACACCCACCTCAACCAAGCTGCCTCCTCTGAAAGGCAGTGGAAATTGTGCTGAAGCACTGTTGAAAGTACAGGGGTTTGTCCATCCCTCCACGTGTCTCTGTGGCTGTCTGTTAACAGGAGCTGCTCAGCCCAGCTCTGTGTGCCCCAGGGAGAATCATCCTTTACCTTGAAGAAGTTCTCCAGGACGTAGTTAACAGCAACCCAGTTGAATGCTTCTTCCTCTGGGCTGGACAGGATTTGTGCCCCTTGAAAGCTGAAGGGGGAGGACTTCAGGGTCCCAGTCAAAGCTGCAAGGAGACCGTCAGAGAGGATGGGGTGGGTGAGGCTAAACACAAAGAAAAAGAAGGCACATTTGATGTTACAGGACCCTGCCAGGAGCAGCCTGCAGTGGGGGCACGCTGCAGGGCTTCTGTGTGCTCCCCACCTGGGGCAGCAGCCCAGAGACACGGTGACAATCCCACTCCTGCTGCTGCCTCCCTCTCCCCTCGCATGGCACTGGAGGCAAGAACAGCAGAGGGATGATTTGAACAATTGTGCCACTGTTTAAGAATTTAGGACCTTAGTACCCTCTGTCACTGAGAAAATGCTCTGGCCTCATCCCACTGGCCTGGTCACCTCCAGACCTTACTTTTCCCCAGTGCCTAAAAGGAGATAAAGGTCCCAGTAATGCAGTGACTGAGAACAGGGCCCACAAAAGTGTGTGTGGTAAGGTGAACCTGCCCACCACATTTTCAATTTGCTGACAAGAAACACCCCTGCGAGCCCATGGGGCTGTCACAAACTGAAAACACTTCAGCTCCCAGACTGAGGGGTGTTTTCCCAGGCACTAATTGTGAAACTGTAATTGTGAAGGAGACACTCCCAGGCTGGCAGCAGTTGCAGAACTCTCTCATCTTCATGGCTGCCTGGGGGGACAGGATGGAGACACAGCCATGCCATGCTCCTCTCTTCAGGGCCTGAGCAAGGTTTACCTGACTAGCAGATTAGGGATGGCTCCCACTGCAGAGCAGACAGGGTGAGATGCCTGTACAGAGCGATCCCGGGATGTGTGCAGATCTCTGGGTGTGGGTTTGCAACATTCACTCACTTCAGCTGCCTCATGCTGGCTGTGGCTCCCAAGTACAGGGGGGTTTGGCTGTGCTGCTCTGCTGGGATCTCGTTCTGGGCCCAGTTCAAACACGGCTCCAAGCTCTTGCCAGCTTTCTGAGGAGAATCTGAGTAGCTGGAGACCCCTAGACCTGAGGACCACGGAACAGAATGAAATATTAAGGGAAGTTAAGAGAGAACTGTGAGAGCTCTTACCCCAGAGATTGCTATCCTAGGACATGGTTAAGACAGAACCTGGCACAGGTGGAATGAAGGAGTTCTTCCAGGCATCCATCCTGCTCAAATATGGAACTGGGACCAAAACACATGTGCACAGAAATCCCAAACTTCACTGAGACCACCCTAGCTCTGCAGCTGAGACATCTATACCAGCCACACGACTGCTGCAGCAGCTGAGGCTGTCTCAGCCCACAGGGGAAGAAATGTGGCTTTAGCTGCTATAAAAATAATCAAGAGGACACACAGAGGCTGCTGTGTCACCTCTCCTCTCCCTGCCAGCAAGCAAGACACCCCTGCTCTAGAGGAAGCCAGTGCTCTGCAGAGGGAAGCTGTGTGCCAGCCCTGACTCATTTTTCCCAGCAAGTCAGTGGGGTCTTAAATGTTGGTTTTGAACCCAGGAAAAGCCTCCCTTCCCCATCCTCCTGACTCCCTCAGCATGTGCTTTGCTGTCTGGGGCCCCGTGCAGGGCTGAGCTGCAGCTTTCCTGCAGCCCCTGCAGGCTGTGGCTGTGCTGCCAGGCAGACAGGGCTGCTCACACCTGGGCACGAGACCTGCCTGGGCCTCTTGTGCTGCTGCTGACACCAAACTGCCTCCCAGAGCTGCTGCTGAGCCCAGCCACTGACCTAGGGACGAGTACAAGGTCTCAGGGAGCCCCTCTTGCATCTTCTGTGTGTGATTTGTGTTGTTTACAGCCTGCAAGGGCACAAACCCTGTGCCCTGCTTGCTGCCCTCCCCCAGCACGCTGCTGCTGAGGGCTCAGTCCTTCCCAGCATCCCGCTACAACCAGGCGTTAACATCAAAGCAAGATGAGGAGATAGGGAAGGAAAACCCCATGCATTAATGCATGAAACCCTCTCAGCTGGCAGGCAGGGCCAAACTGATTCAAATTCGTGAGGAAAACCCCAAAATTCTCTGAAATGTAACACCTAAAGGCAAGCTGAACTCATGCTTGTGCTGTCAAACGCCACGTAGGGGATTGGAGTCTTTGCAGCTCTGTTGTCCTGGAGCTACCCCACTCTCAGCCCAGGGCACGGTCAGGAGGAGGCAGAAGATACCAGGAGTCACCCTGCAGTCACACTTGTCTCCATTGCTGCTCCTGGGTAAGGAGCTCCAGCCACCTCAGCTCTGCCACTGATCCGTGTGGACATCAGCCCCATCCTCTCTGTGCACTTCCCTGCCCGCAGCAGCCCCAAAATCCTGACACCTGCTGCTGCCAAGTGCCTGATGTCCAGCTGTGTGTGGCTAAATCTGCCCAATTGAGAAGGCCCATGCTGAAAATAAGCAGCTTGTGCTTCACTCTTTCAGTGCACAGCTGGGTGGTGCAGGAGCCAAGCTATTTGTGGCACTGGTCCATGCACAGGTCTCTGTTTTTCCATCCATCCCACGCCAGTCCCACAGACACTGAGCAGGAATTGGGCACCTTACCTTGCACAGGACAGGAACTGCATCCTTTGATCACCCCGGTCTTGTTTGCCTTGGTGGTTGTCCACTGGTAGATGAACAAGATGGTGCGGGATGGGCCAGCGTCCAGAACAATGCCATACTGGAAAAACCCCAGAACATTCTACTGAGAAATACCAGTGAATGCACACTGATTGAGATTGTAGGGTTACACAGCACACCCAGCAATTCTGGGTGACCCCTGGCCTGCACTGCAGTATTTGAGTTTCCTTGTTACACTCAAAGAGCAGGTGAAGGCAGAAGACAACGAGGATTTGCAGGGAACCATCTGCATTTCTGAATATACATGAGGAACAGCAGGAGTGGAGAAACGCCCAGGAATACATCAGCCCTACAGTGGCATGTGCTGGAGCTGCTCCTGAAACCAGGCAGAGGGCTTCCCCTGAGAGCTGAGCCACCTGGAGCTCAGGAAAAACAGGTCCTAAAGCAGTGGGAGATGGCACTACACGAGTTCTCCACCGGGTCTGGGACTCAAACTGCTGCTGATTGGTTTGCTCAGGCTTTTGTGCAGGAATTGGAGGCTGCAGCTGGCTTCTCCTGAGGAACCCAGGACTCCTGTGTCCCTTTGGTGTCCCACTGCAGCAATGGCATGACACGGGCTGGGTTTGCCCTGATATGTGCAGAGCTGTGGGAGCTGCAGCAAGCAGCACAGACACAGCAGCCCCTCACAGAGATGGTGTGCTGGGAGGAAGAGCAGCAGCAGTGAACATGACCAGCTCAGCCCCTCATCCCCTGACAGCTCTGCTACTGCCCAGGCCAAGGGCTCTCTGTCTCTTTGCCCCCAGTGTTTGTCTGGTCACTGCTGACCCAGCCTTGCTGCTCCCAGGATATGAGGGTGAGCAAGTGGAGGCCACTGGACTACCCTGAAGCACAGCTCTGGATGTCCCCACACCCAAAATAGCTCCAGAGCTAACCTAGGGCTCCTCTCCCCCCTATTACACAACCCCAGTTTGGGATATCTCCTTTACAGACAGGAAGGAAACTCAGGAGCTCCATGGGAGTGCACGGTCGAAGCTGTACCTCACACACACAGTCAGAGCTGGGGCTGAGTGGGAGGAGAAACCTCCTGAGAGGTTGATGTTAATGCCACCAGAAGGGTTTCAGCACCAGACAGGGCTGCCTGCAGAGTGAGGCTGGCTGCCTGCTGCCCTCCCGGAGCTCCCAGCTGCACCAGTCCTGGCACCCAGGCCAGGGGCTGGTGGGGCTGGGCTGGAGCAGAAATGCGGAAGGAGGATGGAGCTCCCTGCCCGAGCCTGCTGGCAGCCTCCCACACCAGTGACAGCTCGGATTTCTAGCAGGGACATGTTGGCTGCCGCAGAAGAGGAGGAAAGGAATGGCATTGGTAGAGAAATGTGGATTTTTTTCCTCCTTCAGAAAATGAGAGGCTGCTGCTGGGAGCGCAAGGGAGAAGGGGAGGGATCCCCACGTTTGTGCCCAGCTCGACACCAGGAAAGGACAGAACATGGAGCAGTGAGGGAGTTTTTAATCCAGTTTTGTTTCTGAGAGGAACATGGAGGAGGGGTGCTATCTCTAAACACACAGGATAGCCTACTCCTGTTGGGTTAAACCATGGTGTGCCACTGAGCTCACCTCAGCAGCAGCAGCATCAAGAGACAGAGCAGGTGAGCATTAACCCCCCAGACCTGAGGGCATCAACCCTCCCAGACCTGAGGGCATCAACCCTCCCAGACCTGAGGGCATTAACCCCCCAGACCTGAGGGCATTAACTCCCCAGACCTGAGGGCATCAACCCCCCCAGACCTGACCCAGCTGTGAGGAGCACACTGGCTCTTTGATTGAAATCAGATAGGACCAAAGAGGAGGAGGCATGAAAGACAATTTGTTTTTAAGACAGAAGCAGCAGTTCAGGGGCACATTCCCACTGACTTTTGAGAGGGACCTAGCTCTTTCCCTGCACTTCCCCTAGCTCTTTCCCACTGGTTCCTAGTTGCCCTGGGGCAGCTCCTGACATGGGCTGCCTTCCCTCAGCCTGCCCTGAGCATCTCTACTGATCCATGGACCATACCCTGGATCAGCAGAGATGTATTCCCTGGGGCCTAAACCCCCTTCCTGAAAGGGGTTGCCTTGTTCCTGCTCTGAAAAGCTACAGCGTGTTGAAAGAAGCCAACCTGTCCTGACAGCCTTGTTCCAGTCCCCTCCTCGGTTTGTGAGTAGCTCAGTAATAAAATGAACGTCAAAAGCAACAAACCAGCCCAGTTTAAGTGCCTGTCTCACCCCCAGAGAGCCCTTACCTTGGTCCTGAGAGGGGCCACGGGCACATCTTTGGTGGAGACACAGAGCAGCACGATGCCCGTCAGTCCCGCTACGATCACCAGCCACGGGGGAAGCAGCTCACGCCAAGACATGAAGAGCTCTCTCCTTGCACAGAAGAGGAAGCAGTGGAGCAGCAAACTGACACCGGCTGCTTTAACAACCTTTAAAAAGAGCAGAAAGGCGTGGCTGGGGCCAGGCTCTGAGCTCAGCCCAGCCCCAAGCCACAGGGACCACAAGGACGCGTGGGCCCGGCTGCGATGCGTCAGGCAGCTCGCCCTCCCATCCCTGCTGCCCAGAAATAACAGGAGGGCTCCGTGCCCGTCCCAGCGTGAGCTTTGTAACAGCACCACTGCAACCTCGAAACTGCCCCAGGCAGCGGCGTTGAGCTAAACAGAAATGTGGGGTTAACTCAGCTGTGTAATAAGCAGAAAGCAGGCAAAGCTCATCCCTTTGGTATTCCACGTCTGGCAGTGTGAGCTTCCAAATTAGAAGTGGGGAAAGTGCTTGTCACTGGATTTACTTTGAGAGCTCCAGGGTGGACTTGGGGTGCTTCCCCTCAGGTCCATGGGGTTGGGGCAGAGGACAGACATCCTGTCTGGTTCTTCCAACTGTACCTGTCTCCTTGGCCACTTTCAGGTGGCACCTGGGACACAAAAACATCCGGACATTTGGGTTTCCACCCACAGGAGACTCTGGCTTGTTTGGTCCTTGCTATGGGTAGGGGACAGCAGGGGCTGCTCTGTGTGTCAGCCTTCTGGGGGGGCCTAAACCCCCTTCCTGACAGCCTCTCCATGGAAAATAACCAAGGCTCAGACTTTATGAAACACATGCTGCTTGCTCCTGACAGTGCCACAAAGCCTCATCCCTGAAAATGGAAACTCTGAAGAAAACTCTGTGGCTGCTCGCACTGAGGCAATTGGCTGATTGCTCATGTCCACAGACTGGTCATGGATCTGAAGATCAAACCAGGAACAGGGAAAGGTCATTTCTCTATTTTTGGTGGCGTTTCCTCTTTTCTTTGCTGTCTGCCCGTGATCAGCCAGGAGAGAAGCCTCAGACACTCCCAGGAACCCTTTTGCTGCATAGAAACACGGAATCACAGAATCTCCGGAGCTGGAAGTGACCCACAAGGATCATCCAGTCCAACACCTGGCCCTGCACAGGACACCCCGAACAGTCCCACCATGTGGCAGCTCCTGGAGCAGGTCCTGTGCAGAGCTGTTAAGTTCGTCAAGGTTGTGGAACATCTCTCTTGCGAGGAAAGGCTGAGGGAGCTGGGCCTGTTCAGCCGTGAGCAGAGACAGCCGAGACAGGACCGCGTCAGGCTCTGCCCGGTGGTGCCCAGCAGTGGGGCAAGCGGCAGAAACTGATACCCGCCAAGTTCCACCTCAGCATGGGGAAGAATTTCTTCCTTGTGTGGGTGACCAAGCACCAAACAGGCAGCCCAGAGAGTCTCCCTCACTGGAGATACTCCAGAACCATCGGGACAATCCGGCGCCCTGAGCTCTGGGGTGACCGCGCTGGGAGCGGGAGCTGGGACCGGATGACCGGCTCTGGCGCCTTCCAACCCGTCATTCTGTGATTCCCGTCATCCTGGCAGCTTTGGAGCGCTGTCCAAAGGCTCTTTGAGCCCTGCCCGGTGCTCAGCCGAGCCGCACCGAGCTCCCTCGGCCGCGGTGGCCCCGCTCGGAGCCCGCGGGGAGCCCGGGGACACCCACGGCTGCCGCTGCGGAACCTTCGTGCGGCGGAACCTTCGCGCTGCGGCGCGGGGCCCGCGGGCTGCGGGGGCGGGTTTGGGGAGGACCGCGCAGAGCCGGGGCGGGAGCTGAGGCGGGATCGGGGCCGGGATCCGGATCGGGATCGGGGCCGGGATCGGGATCAGGAGCGGGAGCTGAGCCGGGAGCGGCCCCGCGGACCCGGCCAGCCGAGATGTACGCGGGGCTGCAGGAGCTGGGAGTGGCCAATGGCGAGGACCTCAAGGAGACCCTCACGAACTGCACGGAGCCGCTGAAGGCCATCGAGCAGTTCCAGGTGCGTTGGGCGCCGTGGAGGCGCCGTGTGAGGCCGGGCTGCGCGGGGACAGGGAGCACGGGGCCGTTCCCAGTGTTGTCTGGGGTTTTTCCTCGCTTTATTTGTTATCCGGCGTGCCGTTCTCAGTCCCCGCTGCGGTGTGTGTTGCAGACAGAGAACGGGGTGCTGCTGCCCTCGCTGCAGTATGCCCTGCCCTTCCTGGACCTGCACGGCACCCCCCGGCTCGAGTTCCACCAGTCCGTGTTCGATGAGCTGCGGGAGAAGCTGCTGGAGAGGGTCTCTGCCATCGCGTTGGAGGGGAAGGTGGAGGAGAGGTTTGTCAGCAGTCTCCGTGGTTCCTTGGAGTGAGCTGGGAGTTATGTGTGAAAATACAGTAGACGGGTGACTTCTGTAAAGGAGAGTCGTGTTCCTCAGGGACTGAATTCCAGTGGCTTTGAGGTGAGCCACTTTGCTCTTTTACTGCTCCGTGGTACTTAGTTCTGTGCTTTTCCCTGTTTTCAGATACAAGAAGCTGGAAGATCTCCTAGAGAAGAGCTTTTCCTTGGTTAAGATGCCCTCGATACAGCCCGTGGTCATGTGTGTCATGAAGCACTTGCCCAAGGTGGGACCCCTGCACTGGCTGGCCTGGTGTGACGTGGTGTGTCACTGGTGTGACGTGATGTGTCACTGGTGTGACGTGATGTGTCACTGGTGTGACGTGATGTGTCACTGGTGTGACGTGATGTGTCACTGGTGTGACGTGATGTGTCACTGGTGTGACGTGATGTGTCACTGGTGTGACGTGATGTGTCACTGGTGTGACGTGGTGTGTCACTGGTGTGGCATCTCTGGTGTGGCTCTGGCAGGTGGGCTCTGCTCCTTCTGCAAGTGTTATTCAGTGTCAGGGACTGACTGAAGATTCAATACATTCTTGTATCTGCTCATAACTCAGTGGACTAATTCAAAAAGCATTTTACATTTTTTGTAATCAGATGAGACTATTTCCCTCTTTTCTTCAATCCATGCAGCTTCCTAAAAAGTCACTGACAGCTGAATGTGTGGATTGCAGGTCCCTGAGAAGAAGCTGAAGCTGGTGATGGCTGATAAGGACCTGTACAAGGCCTGTGCTGTGGAGGTGAAGAGGCAGATCTGGCAGGACAACCAGGCTCTCTTTGGTGATGAGGTGTCCCCCCTGCTGAAGCAATACATCCTGGAGAAGGAGAACATTCTCTTCAGCAATGATATTTCCTTCTTGCAAAACTTCTTCAGTCCATCTCCCAAAACGAGACGTCAGGGGGAGGTAAGGACAGGGGAACCCTCCCAGTGTGCTGCTGAGGGGAATTTATCAACTTTCAGCCAATCATCACATAACAGGGGCTGTTTTCCCCTGCCCACCTTTGCTGCTGGAGTTGTTTAGCTGGACAAATGCGAGAAACCACCAGGCCATTTTCTTCTACATATCTTCATGAAAGCAGCAGGAATTATTTTAATGGTTATGTAATAATTGATGAATGTTCTAAGCTGTTTATGCACTTAAAAAAGAAAAAGCCAGGCCAGATTTTTTTCACTGTTGTTCAGTCTGGCTTTGATACACTTCAGCTGTTCTGAAGGCTGAGCATCTCTATCACATCAGTTTGAATATGTTAATATGTTAAATTTCTTTTCTTGGGACCTTTTTTAGTGGACATAGCTCAACTGAAGTTGCTTTTTTTTTGTAAAAATGGAAAAGGATGTGGAAAGTTGTAGTTAATTGGCATCCAGAAAAGTTTCTCTTTGAATTAAATTAACTATGAGGCAGTGTAAAGCTGTAATTTCAGAGAGGGCAGCACATCTGTTACATGAGGAGTTGTTTTAGGCCTGTTTAGCTTTCAGAATCATTTGGTGTCAATGCCCTGGTGCAATTTACTCCAGGTTTGCACTGCAGAGTTGTGCTCTAACCCCAGCTGAGCACTCAGCCCCACACATCCACTTGGTCACTCCCCCTGAGGGGATCGGGGGAGAATCAGAATGGTAAAAGAAAGAAACTTGTGGGTTGAGACGAAAACATGTTATGGGTATTTAAGATTTGGTGAATGTCTGTGGAACAAATGCTCTTGGAAATCTTGGAGCAAACAGTTCCTTTTCAGGCCCTCACGTCCCTGCAGGTCCTCCAATCTTGCTAAATCACGTAACATAATTTACATTTTGTGTGTGTGTGTGAAATGAGAGCATCTGTTGGTACTGAGCCCACATCTCTCCCACGCTGAGCTCAGGTGGTGCAGAAGCTGACCCAGATGATTGGGAAGAACGTGAAGCTCTATGACATGGTGCTGCAGTTCCTGAGGACGCTGTTCCTTCGCACCAGGAATGTCCATTACTGCACGCTGAGGGCAGAGCTCCTCATGTCACTGCACGACCTGGAGATCAGTGAGATCTGCACTGTTGACCCCTGTCACAAGGTACCAATCACGTGGGACAGATGAGGGTATCTATGGAGAATTTTCTGGGAAAAGCCCAGAGAAGATGAGTCCTTTCTGTAAAGAGAGTTCAGACCTTGAACCTAAATGTCATCTTATATTCCTTGGAACTTCAGGTGAAAATTTATCTTGGTTAAGTAGCAGTTTGCTTTCATTTCATAACCCGTGAATCATTCAACTTTAGGGTACTTTGGCAGTGTTAAAAGCAGTGTCTAATCTGACATCTGATCTGTGTAGATCCTGCAGAAATAATAAAAACCATCAGCTAGCCCCAGATTCTTACTCCAGGCTTCCCTCCCAGTTGTGGATATGCTCCATCTGTCAGTAAACTGTGTGTAACAGTAAATACATTGGATATTGAGTTATAAGAAAACATGAAACTGTTTAAATATTGGGAGGTGACAGATGTGTTAATGTCACAGCAGGATCTTGTCACTGGCCCCTTGTTCATGGCAGCATCACTCTGACCTGGAACAAGGCTTTTTTCTGAAGTAGTTGCTAAGTTTTACATGTATTCTGCTTTAAAAAATAGTTCAGTAATGCAGCTCTAAAGCAGGAGCACCTCTACTGTCAGTATTCCCTTCTTTAGAGAGTGGGAGTGATACTGCAATGGCCAAAATAAACCAATTTTTTATTTTTAAGTGCTGCTTCTTTCTCAGTCTCCTGCTTGTGTAAATCCACAGGTGTGCTGGGCAGTGATGGATTTAATAAATGCCTGCTCCTTAATTGCCAGGGAATGCCTTTTCTGGGAGGGGAGAAAGTGACCCCAGGTTAACTTCCCTGGGCATTCCTGACCTCCTTTTGGGATGCTGGCATTTCTGACCTCTGTGTTTGTGACCAGTGTGGTACCATGCCTAAGTGCATTAATGAAGCATCTTCCAGTAATATTTGGGAGTCATTCTGAGCCTGTTTCCTCTGCCACCGTGTGTTTGATTGCTGGTTTAATCATGAAGCTCCCTCCCTTTGGTGGCAGTTCACCTGGTGCCTCGACGCCTGCATTCGGGAGAAGTTCGTGGACAACAAGAGAGCTCGGGAGTTGCAAGGGTTCCTGGATGGAGTGAAGAAAGGACAAGAGCAGGTGTTGGGGTAAGGCACTTGGGCTGTTTCTTGGGACACTGAAAATGGGTTCCTGGCACTCACAACGTTGCTATAGGTGTTAATTTTTCTTAAAACCAGCAAACCTCCAGCTGCCCCTCTGTGCAGTCACCTCCCAAACACTCCTCATTGCACTGGGGCACAGCCAAGCACGTTCTGGTGGGAGAACTTGCAGTGCTTCACTTATCACTCTTGAGTCTCCCCTGCGGCCTCATAACAAAATTCAAGAGCCTTTTTTTTTAGGGAGTCAGAATAATTTATTATGAATGTCTTGTCTGGCTTTAAACCCAGAGAAAATGGGCTGGTGATGTTTGTCAGTTAAAGTACTTCATTAGCTTCAAATGAGACCCCTGTTTTGATCTGGTACACTTACTTTTCTGGAAGGTGCCCTCACAGTATTTTATTTAGCTGATCAATTCAGATTATGTCCATGGGTATTTTAAACTATTTGAGAGTTCACTTTTACCTCTTGTTTTTCCAAGACCTCTGAGACCTTTCTGTCTTCAGCACTCTGGAGGTGGTCAGAACCTGCAGCTCAAAGAGCTGGGGCCACCAGAGCTCCACTGCCTGTGAGCTGTCTCCCAGCAGAGCTCAGCTGCCTGTGGGAGATCTTGTGCTTGATCTCAGTGCTGAAGACTTTCAGCAATAATTTTTTGTGCTCTTCCAAGTCAAAACCCCCCTGAATGTTATTTCTTTGCAAGGCAGGAGAAGGTTCATCAGGTGCACGCAGCTGGGTTTGGACCTGTACAGTGGGGTTGTTGGTTATGTATGACAAATGTTGATTTTTACTTCTTCCCAGGGACTTATCAATGATCCTGTGTGATCCCTTTGCCATCAACACCTTAGCCCTGAGCACCATAAGGCACCTGCAAGACCTGGTTGGGCAGGACACCTTACCCAGGGTAAGCACTGCACCTTGTGTGCCTGACCTGAACTGTGGTCCTGGCTGACTGACAGCCATCAGGGAAGGACTGGCACTGTCCCAAGTCTCATCAAGTTCCCAAATACTCAGTTGGAATGAGGGAAACATGATTCCTGTCCATTTGCACAGCTCTGCAGGAGCTGTTTGGACATGGGCATTTTGGAGCTCTCCACCCTCACCATGAATTCTTTGCATGGCTCATTCTGCCCTGGCAGCTGTGCAAATACAGAATAATTGGTAGAATCTGTGCCTCGCTGCTTTGTCCTTCTGTCAGTTTGTCTGACAGCAGCACCTTTCTCCTGCCACGGTGAACGCCGTGGGTTTGTGTGCACTGTTCTGCTCTGGTGGCAGAGATAAAACACAGTTCCTGCACGTGGAGTCTGCAGGAGCTGCTGAAGTGTTAAAGAAGGGTGCCCTGACAAATGGGAGCCACTTGCTGGGTTTACCCCAGCATGGGATAATATCCAATGTTATTGTTACATGGAATAACTTCCTTGTGACAGTTTAAGGCTGAAAATCGTTTGGGTTTCAGGACACAATATAAACAAAAAACCTCATTGTCATTCTCACACACCCTTTCTCCTTCTTTCTTCTGCTGAGATGACTTGGTTTATCCTGTCACAGGTTATGTTTTAGTGCACCGATTGGGCTGGACACATTTTAAAAAGATGTGATCAGATGGCTGCAAACTTCCTGGTGCATTATAAATTTACAACCCCCCACAAACCCTCAGGTGTGTCAGTTATTTGATGCCCATTTGAAGATCAGTTTTCAATTAACTTGAAGAACTGAATGCCTTTAGCAGTCTTGGATAAAGCTGCTAATCCAGAACAGCTTTGAATATAAACCTCTACTTCCAAATAAATGTCTCATGTGGAAGGTTGAAATAGCTGTTTTTCTTCTCCCCTTAAAATTCGAGGAAAGCCCGGATCTGCTGCTGCTCCTTAGGATGCTGTCTTTGGGACAGGGGGCCTGGGACATGATTGACAGCCAAGTCTTCAAGGAACCAAAAATGGTGAGCCCTTTTGATGTTTAGAATTTGACACAATTCATCCAACTTAGACTTGTTTATTATTTTATTGCATTCCTGATTTAACATTTGTTCTCCAAATGTCTCATCAGAGCTTTCTTGGGAAAAAACAGTGGTGACAGAGCAGTGGACATGCTGTGAGCTTCCTTTACCTTGCTTTTTTATTTCCTGGTCCTTACTGTTCTAAAATCAACCCGTACCTTTATTAAATGAGCACTGGCTGCTCATTGCTCTCTCATTTTATCTCGAGTCTCGTACACAACTGATGGGTTCGTAGAACACGTCCTGCATGAGGAAAGCAGGATTTCCAGGACTGGTCTCAAACTCTGGTAGCAGTTTAGAAGCTTTGCATTGACAAGAAAAATGTCTCTTCCCTTCCAGCTCTCTGTTACAGCAGTTTTTGTAGTGCCACATTTGGCTGTAACCTGTCCATGCTTTGGAAATCCTTTTGCAGTGTTCCAGGAATCCCTGGTGTGGTTCAGCTGAGGGCAGGAGGGCCAACCCTGGTGGTGCACAGCAGGGCTGTTCCTCAGGAGGAGTTTGCTGTTTCTGTTCTGAACTATAGAGCAGGCAATGTTTACCTAGGGGGACATTTGAAGTCTCCAAAATGCATCTGTTCCTGGCTGCTGGCACATTTAAATTCACCCCAGGGAGGGTGTGCATTAACACTGGGGCTGTAGCAGTGAGAGTGACCAGTAATTCTGAGGGTAGTGCTGTGATTTCTGCTCCCTCATGAACCTCTTAGGAAAAATGCTCAATTTCTTTCCAAAGGGAGTCTCTGAATCTGTCTTTAAAAGCTGATTTATTTGTGGTTGTGCTACCACAAATAAGCCTGGGCCATGCTGGGAGACTGTAATTGTTGATATCAGCAGTTTGATGTCACCCTGAGCACATCCCATGCCTGCAGCAGTGCTGGGAGGGGCCTCTCAGAAGAAATAATTGTCAAAAAAAAAGGGGTTGAGCAGGAGTATTTCTGTAGTGAGATGAAGCAGACTTTTCCTAATTACCGTGGAACGTGTGGACGTGAATTATTCAAGAATTGTGGCTGGAACTGGATGTCTGTGAGCTGGTTTTCCTCAGCGTGGGGTGAGGCTCCTCACACTGCCTCGCTTTTGTTACAGCACCTCAGCACCATTAGGTGGCACGAAGTGATTGGTGATGGCTTTGTTCTCTTCCCTCTGTCCCTCCCTCCCTCCAAGGAAGCCGAGCTGATCACCAGGTTCCTGCCCCTGCTGATGTCCTTTGTGGTGGATGACCACACCTTCACTGTGGATCAGAAGCTGCCCTCGGAGGAGAAGGGACCAATCCCCTACCCCAGCACCATTCCTGAGGCTTTCACCAAGTAGGTACCTGGCACCAAAGCAGCAGGGAGCCAGCCAGACTTGGCAGGGAGAAACTGCCTGTGCTACAGGCAAGGCTTCCTGGGATAAGATTCAGTGCTAATTCCTCAAGTCTGAACTTTCCCCTTTAATGCAACAGGTTTCCATTGTGCTTCCTCAAATAAAATTCATCTACATAAAGTAATATTTCCTATAATTCTCATTCAGTATGAGAGTATTTGGTGTTGCTGTTCAGCTTCCCAGGCAGTGAATGCTGAGTTTTGGGTGATATTTAGTGATATTGGAGTGATATTTGAGTGATACTGGGTGATATTTGGGTGCAACACACTGGATGAGTGCCCATGCTGGGTTCTGAAGAGCACTATTGGAAATCATAAAGTTAACATTTTTGGCACCCCCACTCTTTCTCTGTTGATAACCTGTCACTCCAGGGACGTTAGAAAGATAATTAAAACCTCTGTGTGCTCTGTGGTGTTCAGATCTTCCACTGATTTCCAGCACAGTTCTTGTCTGTGTGCCAGAATCTGGGATGCTGTGTCCTGATAGTTGTGCTCTCCTCTCTGACAGTGTTGGTATTTGACTTTTGGGAGACTAAAACAGCATTAGACTTTGCATAATTTTTGACTATTTGTGCTTCTTCTAGACCCCGTTTTGAGTAGCAGTTTTATCAGGAATACATTCTAAATACTCACAGCTAAATCCAGCTGTTGGCTGAATGTTCTGTTTTTCTGGTAGTGAACATTGGGATGACCCAGCTGCTCACTCACTGAGTAGCTGCTCTTCAGTGGGTTTGAGGTTAACCACTGCTGTACCTGCTTGATAGCTGTCCTAAATGTACTTTAAACCTCTTAAACAAAATTAAATTTTAAAAAAATGCTTTACCTTTATTGATGAATAAACTTTGCTTGTGCTGTAACAGGTTCCTGCAGGAGAACAGAATAGCCTGTGAGATTGGGCTGTATTACATCCTTCACATCACCAAACAGAGGAACAAGAACGCTTTCCTCAGGCTTCTGCCAGCACTAGGTAACTTTTTGTCTCATCTTCTGTTCTTTGGCTGTTTGCCTTGTATTGGACCCCCAGGAGGCCACTAAACCTGGAGTGAAAGGGATGTCAGAGCCAGGGACATAATGTTCTGCCTTTGGCTCTTGTGGTGACTTAGCTGTGAGTCCTTGCAGGAGTGTTTGGGTTTGGCTGCAGTTTTCTGCTGATCTGAGCAGTTAGGGACAGTGATTCCTTACATCACAGGCTCCATTAACAATGAGATTAGTTGAGAACTGTTTGGAATGAATCTGAAAGATAACAGAGCAGGTGCCCTAATTCTGCTGCTGCCCAGAGTGACTGCAGGTGGCCGGAATTTGCTGGGACTTGGTTGTGTGTGGTGAAAAAACTGGTGACAAAATAGGGCTGAACACAGCCTTAATTTTTTCACCAGTATTATCTTGTTCACTGACTCCTCTGGGATGAGTTGCAGGAGAGCTCTGGAGCAAATCTGCTCCTAATCTTTTATGTCTGAAAGATCAAAGCCACCTGCCTGGGCTGCCTGTTTTCAAAGGAAATGAGAAAAAAATGACTGAAAGAAAGTAGGCTTAGATTAGATACTGGGAAGGAATTGTTCCTTGTGAGGGTGGGCAGGCCCTGGCACGGGGTGCCCAGAGCAGCTGTGGCTGCCCCTGCATCCCTGGCAGTGCCCAAGGCCAGGCTGGACAGGGCTTGGAGCAACCTGGGACAGTGGGAGGTGTCCCTGCCCATGGCAGGGGGGTGGAACTGGATGAGCTTTAAGTCCCTTCCAGCCCAAACCATTCTATGATGAGACCTCACTGCAGGGTTTTCAGCAGGAACAGGAGCTGTGTGGACAGGTTTTGGCACATCCTTGTCAGTCTCTGTCTCTTTCCTTTCCGTGTTTTCTAGTTGAGACATTCAGTGACTTGGCCTTCAGTGACATTTTCCTGCATCTGCTCACGGGTAACCTCACCCTGCTGAGTGATGAGTTTGCACTCGAGGAGTTCTGCACCAGTCTCTTTGATGGCTTCTTCCTCACTGCCTGCTCCAGGTAAAGCAGATTTTTCTCACTGGAGAGAGGGAGTTTACAGAATGCCTGACAGAGATTTTACTCCTTTGAACAATGGTTTAATTGTTCACCAAATTCTTCACAGGCAGGGGAAATATCAGCCTGATGCTGTTTTCCTTTAAGGAAAGTTTTATGTTTTGGGATGAAGTTTTTATCAGCAAAATGGTTATGTCTTGACTGTGAATTATTATCTAAACTGTAATTCATTATCCCTAAGCTGGAGTTGCAAAGGAGAATATCCTTCAGGCTTTGCAGTAGCTCTGGACACATAGAGTTAACTTCAGCTCTTCGCAGTATCAGCTGCACACAAAAATCTGTTGTTACCTCTGGGCAGTCACTGTGGTTCAGCTGGGTGGCCTGCAGACCAGTCCAACCTTCAGAAAGCTTCTCCAAAAGTGGCTTAAATTGCTGCTGGGGCATAGCAGCATGTGCTGCTGCTGCTGCTGCCTCCTCCACACACTCTGTGCTTAAAATCTCCCTCCTCATGGTTGTGCAGGTAATCCACTCCTGTTGAACAATTCCTTGAATCTTTGAAGGTCTAAGGCAGTGCTTACACCAAGTTAGTCCCTTACAGAAGCTACAGTTCTCAGGGGTTTTGGAAAGTCTGTGGTGGGGTGAATTATTCTGGTCCTGCTGCTGTGGCTTCCTTGTTCTCAAGGTGGTGTTTGTTTGTCTGGGTTACTCAGCTTTCAAATGGCTCTTGCAGGAAGGAGAATGTGCACAGACACGTGCTCAGGCTGCTGCTGCATCTGCACCACAAAGTGGCCCCAGCCAAGCTAGAGTCTCTCCAGAAGGCTTTGGAGCCCACCAAGCAGGTAGGAAGGGAAGCAGGAGAAAGGGAAAACTGATTGCAGATGAAAGCAGCTGCCTTTGCAGACATTGTTTAATGGAAAACAAGCTCTGCTTTCCAAGTGTGCCAAGCTGGGGCCTAATTCCCTTGTAGCTCCCTCTTGCTGTGCTGGTTTGTGTTAAACGCACAGGGCGAAGGCAGCGTTGGTGTTCTGGCTGGAATGGAGTGTGACTCTGCTCTTTCCCCTCCCTGGTTCTCATTCTGCAGAGTGGGGAAGCTGTGAAGGAGCTTTACAACCAACTCGGTGAGAAACTGGAGCTCCGCAAGCCCAGCCCGGCTCAAGTGACTGAGGCTCCCTCCATGGAGCTGCCCCTGCCCACCGTGCCCACTCCAGCCTCACGCTGAGCTGTGGCTGCAGGGCACGGCTGAGAGGAGAGGAGCTGAGCCTGTGCTGCCTTCTGAGTGTCTCTGCCCACGTGGTGGAAACAAAAACAAAGCCACTGAAGCTCCTTCAGGAAACCCTGCAGTTCACACAACTCACTGGCTCTGGCTGGTTAGAAAACTGTCTGCAGTGCATTGCAAGGTTGACTTTTCTTAAAGATAGTTGAGTGTCTTGTAGATCCACTTAAAATCTGACTGCACTTTTTTATTTTTAAAAAGAAAATGCATATTTTTAAGCTTGGCATCCAGTGTTTTTAAACTCTGCTCAGTGAGTGTAAAGCCCTGGTGTGGTTGAGCAGGTGCTGTGGGCTCCTGAGGCTGGTCATGGCTTTCTTTGGCCTTGATCTGTCCCTCAGTGTCTTTAGAGAAGATGCTCAAGAGGAGGAAGAGTCAGAGGAGATGAGCTCCACTGAAAGCAGTTCCTGTTTGAGGTTGCAGCTCCTGTGGCACAGGGTAAGATGAGCTGCACTAGTCACAGGTGTCCACTGCTGCCACCAGCCCAAGCAGCAGTCAGCAGCCTCTTCTCAGATGGGCTTTCACAAAGAGAGCCAGAATTGAACCAGTCTCTCCCCTTTTCTCCCCACTGTTCTCCAGAGGAGTAGCTTGGAGTGAGTCCTGGAGCCAGTTACAAAGAACAAGACTGATGTCCCTCAGAGACAGCAGGGGGTGGGTGTAGGTGGAGTGAGATTCAGTTTTTGACCTCAAAGCTCATCCAGTGCCACCCCTGCCATGGCAGGGACACCTCCCACTGCCCCAGGCTGCTCCCAGCCCTGTCCAGCCTGGCCTTGGGCACTGCCAGGGATCCAGGGCCAGCCACAGCTGCTCTGGGCACCCTGTGCCAGGGCCTGCCCACCCTCCCAGGGAACAATTCCTTCCCAGTATCCCATCTCTCCCTGCCCTCTGGCAGTGGGAAGCCATTCCCTGTGTCCTCTCACTCCAGGCCCTTGTAGAGTGTCTCCATCTTCCTTCAGGCACTGGAGAGCTGCAGTTGGGTCACCCAGAGCTCCTCTGGGCTGCCAGGCCTGTTCTCCATGGCTCACTTGTGCCACTGTTTCTGTTCCAGTTCTGCTTTTGCTGCTGCCTCAGCTGGAGCGTGCAGGGGCCAGTTCAGTGCCCGACCACCCCCTGGGGGCAGAACCTTGCCCTGATACCCAACCTGAACCTCCTCCCTTTCCCCCTACCCCCATCAGCCCTTGTTTCCTGGGACTTGAGCACTCCGAGTGCCAAGTCATGCTCAGGAGACTTCTCTGTTTCCTGAAGCTGTGTCCAAAAGAACCAAACAAACACGGTAGTTAAGCAGAGGCGGAGCTCCCTCCCCAGTGCTGCTCCCTCCCTCTCTCTGTGGTTTTCTTCCTCCTGAGCTCAGAAATGCTGTGTGAGGGCAGTGACTCCCCTCCCTTCATCACCTTGGTGCTTTATTTCTCCTTCGGTGCAGGAACTTGTGGTATCCTGTGGGAGAACAGGAAAGGTGGGCTATGGTTGTGTCTGACACAGGTGCACTGTCCTGTAGCCCACATTTCCTTTGTGCCTCTTGTCTCCACGGCAGCTCCTGGGGTCAGGGTTGCCTTTGGGGGCCTCTCAGCAGTTCTGGTACTGGATTTGTTGGAAACAGGGCCTGGGTGTAGCAATTGGCTCTTTCTTGCAAAGTTTTGGTTTCAAACTGTTTAAACTGTCCTGGTAGCTTAGACAAAATAACATCCCACGCTGCTGCCAAACCTTGGCCATGAACCTGCTCAGGCCCGTGCTCTGCTCACACTTGGAGGTTATTTTAGGGTTGTTTTGGGGATTCTCTTGGTCACTTGAGGTTCCCCTTATCCCAAGGCTGTCGTGGTGGTCTCCTGCAGCAGGAATTTGTAATCCAGATGTTTTGGTTATTTTACTGCTTGGTAGAAAGGCCTCTCATGTTTCAGCCTGTACTTGCAGAGCTGACACACACAGTGGTGATTTTTCCCAGTTTTTTACATCCATGAAGAAACAATCCCAGAATATGAACTGGCCATTCCCTGTGGCAAGTTTGGCTGAGGAGGGGAGAGCTGGGCAGCAGAGAAGGGGTGGCTGCCAGTCCTTGCTCTCCTGGCCTGCTGCTGCTCAAGAATGTGGGAAGAGAAGACAATTTCCAGAAAAATTATGGTTGTGAACATCTCCTTCTGCTTCCATGTTTTGAGATGAGAAAGGTTTCCCTCTTGTGCCAGGAATTACAGAGACTACTGTTGTGCGTGTAACCTTCTGCATGGCAGGAGCTGAGCTGGCTGCAGTGGGATGCAGGGTCTGGGGTCCCAGGAGTCTGGGGTGCAGGGTCTGGAATGCCAGGGATCCAGGTTCCAGGGGTGCAGGGGTGTGGGGTGCAGGGTGCTGGATGTGCAGGGTCTGGGNCTGGGGTCCCAGGGGTTCCAGGGCTATGGGGTGCAGGGTGCTGCATGTGCAGGGTCTGGGATTCCAGGGATCCCGGGGATATGGGGTGCAGGGTGCTGCATGTGCAGGATCTGGGGTGCAGAACCGTGGCTTTTCTCTGTGCCAGGGCCAGGATACCCCTCGGTTCTGCTCTGGGGTTCCCGCTGGGAGTTCTGTCCCTGCCGCTCCCACAGCTGCTGTTGCACGGGCCGGTGCCGGCCCAGCTCCGGGCGAGGTTCAGCCGCGCTGGAGAAGGGAATTTTCCCCGATCTTCCAGCACGGTGCCCGGCGGGGACGCTGTGAGCACGGGCGCTGCTGTGGGTGTGCACTAGAGGGTGGTGCAGCCCTGCGTGCCCCGAACTCCTCCCGGGCTGGCACACGGGGAGCTGGAATCGCTCCCTGCTCACACTCAGGGTTTGTCTACACTTAGAGTTTGTCTTGGCACCAGGGCTGTGATCCCTGGGGTGTGAACAACCCGTGTGCTCGCTCCAAGCCTGCTGTGCCCGACTCGGGAGAGAACTTCTACAAAATTCAAATTATCTGGAGCAATCTGTGGGCTTTGCTGAGGGATCAGAGGAACTCAGAGCCCAGTGAGGCTCCTCAGGCTCAGTTAGGCTGTGACTTACAGGGTGACGAGAGGTGGGGACTGGAGAACTGGAGGCATTGTCAGGAAACCTCACACTTCTGAATGCTCCAAAGCATCTCTTCCTTGGTGGAACTCCCTGTTCTGGGTGCTGTGGGTGCTGGACCCACTGGAAAATGATTGGGAACAATGAATGGGATGTGGTGCAGGTGGCTGGAGGGAAGATGGGCATTGAAAGGAGTGTCTGACAAAGGCTGGAGCAGATGCTGCACAGCAGAAAACTGAGTTATCCCTCTCCCAGAGACTTTTCTGGCTGAGCTGCTGCAAGATTCAGGCTTTGGGGTTGCCTTTGGGTTAATTCTGGTGAGTGGTGCATGGTGGGGGATTTGGTTTGTGACTTCCCCTGTAAAAGAAGATCCCCTTATCCAGCTCCTTGGCATGAATGTCTGTCTTCAACTTTGGAAGAGCTGCATCTAGCCCAGAAAATGAAGTGACATGAAATAATCTTGTTAATTCCTGTCCTGGTTTCAGCTGCGATAATTTTTTTCTTAGTTATTTAATTCCTTTTTCAGCATAATTCAGCCATTTGAGGGTGGAGAACAGCCTGGATTTTGCCTGTAGGTGCATGTAAAGGGGTTTCTACCTGCTCTGAATGCTGTTTGAGCTCTCCTCAGGCCGGGGCTGTCTCAGTTGTCTCAGGAGGTGCCCAGCAGCAGGGCTGTGTGGGCAGGGCTGTGCCACAGCCTGGATCTGGGTGCTCTGAGTCTCTCCAGAGGCAGACACAGAGCACACGGGGCTGCCCAGAGTCTCCAGCCTTTATTCCATTTTGGTGGGTGACACACAGATGCTGCTCTGTGCTCCCTTTTGTACAGCAGTCAGAAGTCCCTGTTCCCACAGCTGTGCCCGTGGATGGGTGTCTTCATGGAGCAGCTTTGCAGGAGGAGGAAGCATCTCTAACCTTCTCTGACAGATCCTGCTGTGACCTCTCTGCTCTCTCCACTTGGCTTTCTCACCCTAATTCCCCCCCAGGCTGTTTTGTTAACAAGGCCTGAGCTCCTTCCTCAGGGCTCTGAACCCCAGGCATGCTCTGGGTGTCCTTGCCAGCACTCCCCTTCCACCAGAGCCAGGCTCAGCAGTAAAAACCAGGGGCAGATCAGCTTCTCAGAGCTTCAGGTGGGTGTAAAACATGGACTGAGGGCAGCTCCACCCAGTGCTGAGGACCCATCAGTCAAGGTTGCTGCGCTGTGGTTGCTCCAGTTCATGGACATCCTCTGCATTCCCTGCTCTTTCCCAAGTCCTGTTCTTGCCCTCTGTGGTGCAAAAAGGGCCATCAGCAAATTGAGGAGGATCCAGCAGCACGTGGAGACCACGCTAAAGATAACGAGGTCAGTCCAGCTGGAAGGAGAACCTCACAAAAGCAGCTGAGCCATCTGTGGGGGTGGATTTCGGCCTGCTGGACCTGCCGGGGGAGTTTGAGGAGAGGGACAACGCTGAACACCTGGAGGCAGCAAAACCTGCTTCCTTTTCTTGCAAAACAACTGCACAAGGGGCAAAGGTGCCTCACCTGGGCTGACAGAGCCACTCTGGGATGAGTCTGTGCTCTGCTTCTCCTCATCTGCAGGGCCTGTGCCCAGGGGAAGGGAAAACATCACTGGGAGAGCACAGCCTCAACCTGCCTGTGCTGGAGACAGGAGTGAGAGTCGGGGTCTTTCCTTCTTCAGCAGCTTCTGTGAATGCCATTCTATGGCAGGGAGGTGAGAAGGAGAATCAGCAGGGTTTGGGTTGGAAGGGACCTTAAAGCTCATCCCACCCCACCCCTGCCATGGCAGGGACACCTCCCACTGTCCCAGGCTGCTCCCAGCCCCAGTGTCCAGCCTGGCCTTGGGCACTGCCAGGGATCCAGGGGCAGCCAGAGCTGCTCTGGGCACCCTGTGCCAGGGCCTGCCCACCCTCAGATATTTCTGTGGTAATTCCTGTAACCAGCCATCCAGCTTGAGCCAGACTAAACTGTGCTGGTTCTTGTGCCATTGCCATAAAAAAACCAGTCCAGAACTCAGGAGACAATTATTATTGTAGTTTTAATATTAATTTTTTCCCTCAGGCCAGCATCCATTTGCTGTGCCAAAACTGAGTTGCCTGATGAGGGTTAACAGAATAAAGAAGTGGTGAAATGTGTACAGAATCCTGGTGATGAATCATTACCAATCCATACAAAGCAACCCAGTGATTAAGAATGCCACTTTTAATATTACCACTTTTTCAGGCACAGTTGGAGGTAGAAGCAAGTAAATAGCCTCAGAAGAAATGTCTCATAGCATCTGTTCTTTCTTTTGTTATCGACTCGTTTGAGCCTGTGCAAGGAGCTGACAGATTCTGCAATGCCCCTTGCTCTTTTAAACTCCAAAACTCCATTTTCCTGTGTGCTGAGAGAGGAAAGAGGGGCTGTGGCTGCAGTGGTTTCTTCCCCTGAGCTCACACATCGTTGGAGGTGTCATCAGCGACTTGTGAAACGAAGCCTGGGCAGCAACAACAACAAAACCTCTGGTCCAGTGGGTCACAGCCAGGTTTGTTCCCAGCCCACGTTCTCCAAACCAGCTCCGTGGTCTCTGCCCACTCTGTGCTGAATAATCACAGAATTGCAGAGGGATTTTTACAGGTGGTTCCTTGAAGAGCAGCCAAAGGGCAAGGAAAGGAATCTGGTTTCCATCTCACCCACGCCCGGCAGGACAACATTGATGGGCTGTGGAGATGCAGGAAACAGCCCTGCAACCAACAGGGGGATTTGGAGGTGCCAGGACTCCCAACCCACCTTGGCCAGTGCTGTGTCTGAGCAGAGGGACTTGCACTTGCAGGTGTTTGTGGCCTGGCTCTGCCTGGGGGGGTCACTGGCCCTTCTGGGTCCTACAGGAATTTTGGGCTGTGACCTCGTGGCCTCTTGCAAGAGCTGCCTCTCCTGATCTGTCAGTTCCACCTGTGTGTGGGAGGTTTGGGGTTTCCAGAACCTGTTCTGCCCTGGGAGCTGGAGGGATCCTGCAGCCTTTGGGCCCCAGGGGGGAAATGCAGATCGCTGTCTTTGCAGTGAAGCTCTGGAGTTCCTTCTAAAAAGCCAAAAATTGCAGCAAGGTTTAGGTCAACGCTGACTTACTGTAACAAAAGGGTTATTGCTGCCTTCTTGAGATGCACCTTGGGGGCTGGGAGAGATCTGGGTCAATGGTGAGCCTCAGGAAGGTGCTTTTTCCCTTTTGTTAGTCAGCCACACCACATCCCAAGTGGAAGAAGGGGATGGTGGATGCTTCCCAGAAGCCTGAGGAAGGTGATCTTTGGTGTTTCAGAGCTGCAATGAATATAAATATTAACTGGCACCTCCCACCTCTATTTATTAAAATCTCTTTAGCAGTGAAGAGGCTTAGACTGACACCCAAACTGAGGAAAACAGGGAATCAGAGGGGCACAGTCCTGTTCCTCAGGGCCTCTGCTCCAACAAGACACAGCCCAAACAATGGGAATGCTGCAGCAGTCAGGCTTGCAAGGAGCGAAGGGCTGGTGAATATTCAATTATTCTGGGGTTTAGTTCCAGCCCAATCAGCTGGACTGAGCCTTGGACAAAGGAGCTTGGCCTCACGTCCACCCTGGTTTTACAAAGGAATGTCAAACCTGCCCTTGCTGCTGCTTAGGAATGAGATGTTGTCCTTGCTCAGGAGCTCAGCTGTGCCCCTCCTGTGGCTGCTTCACGTTTCTCCTCTGCCTGGCCTTCTGTCCCACCAGAACTGGGGCAGACTGCTTTGTGTCCCAAAGTTGGCTTTTCATCCTCTGCTCTTCAAAGCCCCACTGAGTTCCAGGCTCTCTGACACCACCCAGGTCCTGCTTCCCTCTCACTTCAAGCTGAGGAGCTTTCCTCCTTTCCCACAGCCTCCCCCCAGGTCCCACCTGCCTGTCACCTCCTGACAGCAGCAGCAGCAGGGCCAGGCTGTCTCTGAGGGGTGCTGGCTCTCAGTTAAAGCCATTTGCAGAGCAGTGGAGAACCCGAGGAGCAGATCAAGGCTCTGGCCTGCAGGTGAGCTCTGTTTGGTGCCTGTGTTATCACTAACCCTGTATACACATTTTATTGGCTTATCTCGGGTACTGATGATTATCAAACAGGGCAGGAGCCCAGCTGTTAATTGCTCCCAGCTCTTAGGAATCCACAGTGAGTTTGCAGACTCCTGCTGGGTTCTGCTGACGCTGTTTGGACACGTGAAGGATCCTCACAGGCGCTTCTGCTCCCACCAAACTTCTCCAGGAGAGCACCGAGGCCGTGCCCTCGGGCTGAAGTTGTGGAATCCCAGAATCCCAGACTGGTTCGGGTTAAAAGGAACCTTGAAACTCATCTTGTCCTGGGCAGAGACACCTCCCACTGTCCCAGGGGTCTCCAAACCCTGCCCAGCCAACCTTGGGCACTGCCAGGGATCCAGGGGCAGCCACAGCTGCTCTGGGCACCCTGTGCCAGGGCCTGCCCACCCTCCCAGGAATATTAAGAACAATTCCTTCCTAATATCCCTAAATCTACCTTCAGGCTGAGGGGCAGAGGGGAAACATCAACATCTCAGGGCTCCCCACTGCTGTGAGGGGGGGCCTGTACCCCCTGTACCCCATGGCCACCACAGGGGTCCCTCAGCAGCACCACCAGCTCCCACCCTGCCCTCCCAAAATGGGCTTTAATCACTCTAAATTCTAAATATTTTTGACTCATTTGTCAAAGAATTTGCTGCTCGTGACTAGTGACAGTTTGGGAATCAGCTGCCGTGCTCTCAGATCACGAGTTGTTGGCTTTTCTACCTTATCTAGTATTAATTATTACTTTTGTTCAGGTGTTGGAGCATCTCTTACAGATGTTATTCCGGAGTTATTCTGCTGCTCCTACCCTGGTAACACCTCTCTCTGTGGGAAAAGCTGCTCCCCCCCAGAACAAAGGAGTCACGTTGGGTTTACTCATCAAAAATTGCATTTGTGTGAATTATCCGTGTTGTCCTCGGTCTCCAATCCCTCACCACGTCTGACTCCTGCCGTGCATTAGAACCCATCACCCGCAGCCTGGCAACTCTCCCCGTTGCCATGGGAACAGCTCCACTATCCTTTCGTGGAGAACCTCAAATATTCCCATTTTCAGAGCTGCTAGAACACCTCCAGTCCTGGCTGCTTTCATTCACTTGCTCACTCCTCTCCACGAGCTCTTCTCCTCCCAAATTAGAGAGTTACTCAGCACTTCTGGGCTCGTCGTGAGTTGGCTGAGGGAAAGTCACTCAGCACTTGGAGGTGCACGTTTGTCTGGGGCAGTGAGGGGTTTATTTCTTACGCAGAGCTGTCACGGAATTAACATCCCCTAATGTGTATTAAATTGGTATTTAATAGAAAATCATCGAAGCCCTGGCTACTGCACACCTGTCTGCTCTCACACACCCAAGGGAGAAGTTTCTGAGAAACCTCTGACCTCAGGTGGGTGAGGTGAGCTGGGTTAGGTGAGGAGCAGCTTGCCCGTGGTGAGTTTGGTGTGGCAGGGTTGGGATGTGTTTGTCACAGCTCAGTTGCCCTGCCCAGCGTGTGGAACCCCAAGGCCAGCTCTCCCTGTCTGTAGGAGCTGTGGGATGGAGGATCTGGGGGTCCCTGAGTTTGCCCCTCCTCTGGGCCCCCTTTTCTGTGCTCCATTAAGCACAGGTTTGATCTGCTTCTGGATAATCATAGTTATTGAGGGTTTATTGTTTCACTGAGGGAAAGATTGCACTGGAGTAACACAAATTTTGAGTAAGATGGTCTTAAAAACAATTCTTGGGAGGGCTTTTTTTTGTTTGGTTCATGCAAGTGTCGTAGCAAGACACTTTGTGCTTTTATCCTGCTAGAAATTCCAGGCACAAGTATTGCATTGTGTCCCTGGAGGGCAAAAAGGGAGAGGCTGAGGGGATCTCAGGGTGTTCAGATACTGGCACAGGGTGCCCAGAGCAGCTGTGGCTGCCCCTGGATCCCTGGCAGTGCCCAAGGCCCGGCTGGACAGGGCTTGGAGCAGCCTGGGATGTGGAAGGTGTCCCTTCCCATGGCAGGGGGTGGGACTGGATGAGTTTTAGGGTCCCTTTTAACCCACGCCAGTCTGGGGTTCTGTGATCTGGTGGCACAACCAGATCTCAGCTGAGCAAGATCCTTCACTCAGCAGAGAGAGGCTGAGGGGCTGGGGCAGGAGCTGTGGTTTGGGAAGCCTGGATGCTGTGGCCGCAGCTTTCCTGCACATCAGGAGCCTGGCAGAGCCTCACACTGGGGAAACAGCAGCTGGAGGTTCAGGTAAGAGATAATAGCGAGGAAAACAAAATAAGAGAGTGAGAAAACTGAGCAGGAGAAAAAAATTCCCAGCTGCAGAATACTCAGTGACACTCCTAAACAAGATTGGCTCGGTGCATCCCCAAATCCTGAGGCTCTGGGAAGAGCCAGCTCAGAGAATCTCCGGTCACTGACTGGGGGTTTCATTTATTCCTCGCAGCCAGGCAGTGCTCGGGCACGGCAGCCACCTCTCCCCTCCAGCCCAGAGGGGCGGCTGCTCCTGCCAGCCGAGTGTGGGCAGCTCCCGGCCCGGAGCGATGCCGACAAAGCCGGGAGCGAGCGGGGCACACGGGGCTGCAGCCCCCGGGGAGGGAGGCAGCGCCCGCAGCTCTGGCAGCGCTGCTTCCCCCGACAGGCGCCGGCTCTGATCCCCCCGGGGGATTTCTCCAGCGCTAATTCGCTCCGCACCCAGCCCAGCCCGCTCTCCGGCAGCCGCAACCTTCGCATCCCTGCGGCTCCCCCGCTCCCGGAGCCCTGCCCGCAGCAGCGGCTCCCCCCGGCCGCAAATGTCACCTGTACCCAATGAGGCAGACCCCGAGGTGCCGCGAATGGATCCCAGGATTCTCATTTTCCTTCTCTACGTGATGATCCTGCACGAGCTGGTGAGCGGCTGGATGGAGTACCAGAAGCAGATGGCCAAGCCGAAGAAGCAGGCGGGTCCCGTTTGGTCCTCCAGGTGAGTTGCTGCCTGTCCTGCTCCCGAAGGTGCCCGGCTCGGGGGTGTTTGGATGGGAAGGGTTGATGTCTGTGCGTTTGTAGATGTGTCTGTGTCTGTGTCTGTGCGTCTGCCGGGCATTACCGCGCTGAGCGAGGATTAGGGGCTGTTAATCCTCGGAGCCTGCATTGTCTGAGCATCCCGTGCGTTTGACACACTTGCACATAAACACGCCTGGCATTTGGCTGGGGGGATTTTTTGGGGGATTTTTTTCTGTGGAAATGTGCTGTAACTCAGCATATTTGCTGTGACTCAGGTTCCCAGCCACCAGACCTGCAAGAGAAAAATGTGGGTAGCACAAGGAGCTACGCTTCGTGCATGATATTCATCAATGAGGCACAAACCTCCAGAGACTGCTTGCGATCAGAGTATTTCATGTTAAATCACTACCGTGCATGTCACTATCTCTCCGTCTCCTCCCACTGCCTGGGCTGTGCCCACTACACCAATCCCTCGTTTTCTGCCCAACAACAAAAATGAGCAGGAGAATTAAGGGCAATTAAAGGAAAATGCTGCATATCTTTGAAATTCAGATCTTTTCCTGCAAACTCACAGGTAACAGTGTTTGTCTTATCAGGAAGAATATCTGGACATCAGATATTCCTTATCTGCCATCAGCTGTGTGATTAGAGAATCACACCCCAAAATGCACCTCCTGCCAGATCTCAGGCAGTGTCACACCAACACCTCAGAGCTTTGGACCTAAAAAGGTTCCTGTGACCCAGTTTGCTCCAGGTCTGGCTGCTGCAGCTCGAGTGCTCCGAGCTCTCAGCTCAGTCCTTCTCCTAATCCTCTGACGTGCATCATTCCCAGCTCAGTTCCAGCCCCGCTGTGCCTGGAGCTGCACAAACACCCCCCAGAGGTGTCCCCATGGATAAGAACCCCAAGAGAAAGCGCTGGTGTGAGGCTGCACCCGGGGCTCGCTGGAAACCAGCAGCCAGCAGCTCCCAGCCCCTTCATCCACAGTTCAGGAATGCATTCCCTGGCTGGATTTCCAGACCAGCAGAGCTGAGCTGCACCTTGGGCAAGCGAAATGATCAGCACTGGGAACACTGCCATGGGTGGAGACAGCGCAGAAATAGCTTGAAAGGGATGGGGCTGGCTGGGTTCTGATCGAGGTCAGAGGCAGATTTCCTCGCTGGGTCCCAGGCAGAGTGCAGGGAGGAAATGGGACACGACTTGCCCTGAGCTCTGGGGCGCCCTGATGCCAGAGAGAAAACCTAATGGGGTTATTTGATTCACTGGAAGCCACCAAAAAACACCAAACTTGCACCAAGCAGCCAGAATAATGTCTCAGGACTGGGTTTTTGAAGAGAATTAGGTCTCATCAAAACCAAAATTCCCCAAGAGCTGCCGCCTCACCCAGCCTCATTTTTGGATGTGGGATCAAGCTGGGTGATCTGTGCCAGGCCCCACACCCTGGAGACATCCCAGCCCTCTCCATCCCAGCTGGATGTGCAGCCCACCCTGCCCACCCTGCTGGCACAGCCCCGCTGCTGCTGCTCCTCCAGCTGCCCCCAGCTTGGGAGAGCAGAGCCACCAGGTCTGTGTGGCTCCCCCAGATAATTCACAGGTTGCACCATTAACAGGTGAAGCTCTGTGACCCGAGAGCTGCAGAATTACAGAATTGGGAATTGGGATCCTTTCAGTGGAATTGGGATTGTCCCGTGTGGACTCCCTGGTTCTGCTGCAGCCTGGCCTCACACACCCCTGCTGCTGAGGTGTTCCTGCCTGATGAGCCCACGAGGTTTCCAGTGCCAGAGAGCACAGCTGGAGCCAGATGTTCATCCCTCAGTGTGGTCCTGAAAGTGCTCAGAAACAGCTGCCACATCCATGGCCTGGTTGTCCATGGAGTCCAAGCCGTGGCTCAGCAGTGGAGAAAACCTTCCTGATGCCTTGCACCAGGCCAGGACCAGCCCAGCCCTGCTCCAGAGTGAGAACAGGGACCCGGGACACCCAGCCCAGCCCAGCCCAGCCCAGCCCAGTCCAGCCCTGCTCCAGAGTGAGAACATGGACCTG
>VYXC01007182.1:61850-75589 GCA_013397175.1 Platysteira castanea
CCCAGCCCAGCCCAGCCCAGCCCAGCCCTGCTCCGGAGTGAGAACAGGGACCCTGGACACCCAGCCCAGCCCAGCCCAGCCCTGGTGGCAGTGGCAGTGCACCTTGGGCAGGGCTGGTGCCATCTCCAGCGAGGAGGAACGACAGCGAGGGGCTGGCGTGATCTGGGACTCAGGGGTTGTAGGATTTTAGGAAGGATTTGCAGACATTGCCAGGGCAGCCGTCCAAAACCTTCCCACAAGAGGTGAACCCTGAGGTAAGAGCAAGGCCCTGGATGAGCTGGATGTGAGGGCATTCTGCTTCCCAGCACAGCCTGGAGCTGTGCCAGCTCCATCTCCTGCCACGGGCCCCGAGTGCCACCTCCCCATCCTGGTAAAGGTTATTAACACAAAAACCACTTGGGAAATGAAGTTATAAAGCAGCGAGCTAACCAGGAATCAAGACAGGAGGATGCTCTCTCTCGGTTCAGGCACATTTCAGGGCCCTTCCTCCTTTTGTGGCGGTTCAATAGTAACAGGCTCTGTTGTGAGGCAGCTTTTTCTCACATTCACAGCTTTTCCACGGCTCCGTCCTCCCCCGCTGCCGGCGGCTGGCGGCTCCCCGCCCCTGCTCCATTCACCAGCCTCTCCCGGCACAGCCCCGGCTCCCGGGCGCTCCCTGCTCGCCTTTCCTCCAGCGCTGTGGGCAGGGGGGACCACCACAGAATCCCAGACTGGGTCGGCTTGGAGGGGACAAACCACAAAGACCATTTCGCTGACCCCACAGGGGTGAATGAAATGACCCCACTGACCCCACTGACCCCCCACTGACCCCACTGACCCCCCACCGACCCCCCACTGACCCCACTCACCCCACTGTCCCAGGCTGCTCCCAGCCCCATCCAAACNCCCTCTGGCAGTGGGAAGCCATTCCCTGTGTCCTGTCCCTCCAGCCCTTGTCCCCAGTCCCTCTCTGGCTCTCCTGGAGCCCCTTCAGGCCCTGCAAGGGGCTCTGTGTCGCTGTCCTGGGCCTCTCTGCACATGGTGTGGTGAATCGTGGTGTGCTCTGCTCATGGAATGTTGGTTCACCCCCAGGATCACTCCCTGAGGGAACCTGGGGTGGCGAAAATCCCAAAGAAGCCCCAGGAGTGCACATTGTTGGGTTTAGTGTTTTTTGGGAAAACTGCTCAAAGACTCTGGAGGTTTTGAACGGGGTTGGTCCCAGTGACCCCCATGGCTGGAGGGGATGGCCCTGGGGGCTCTGACTGCTCGTGGGGTTTATGGGGCTCTGTTTAGGGGGTCCTGAGCTGCACCTGTAGTTCAGCAGCTCTTTCCAAGACCTCCAGGGAAGGTTCCCATCACTCGTTCAGTGCACAGGAGAGGCTCAGCCCTGATCCTCTGCCCACCCTGGGTGCCAGGGGCTGCAGGAGCACCCAGCACTTGATCCCTTGGTGGTGGTGACCCAACCTCCCCAGTCCTTTCAGGAGCCTCCACTGGCTGCAGAAGTGCCCCAGCCCTGTCCCACGCCAGTAACCATGTCTTGCTTTGTCCCTCAGCACCAACACCACCAGATCAGCCCCCTCCAGCTTCTCCAGGCCCCTGGTGCACTCCGTGCGCAGGGAGAGGTACCGGGACTGGAGGAAACCGGGCAGGATCATCCGGAAAGCCTGAGCCTGGATCCGGGAGCACGGGGACACTGCTGGGCCAGAGGCAGCCACCCCTCAGGGTCTGCAGCACCTCACACACCGAGAGCATCCTCCAGGCATCTGCACCCTGCAGCTTCCCACGGCCGAGAGGGAACCAGCCCCTTCCTCCTGGGAATTCACCCCATGGTGGTGAGGAGCCACCAGAGCCCAAGGTGGGACAGGGCTTTTGCCACCCAACGCCGTGATGGGACTTTTCCTTCTTCTTCCCCAAGGGTTGAGGGGATGGAGAGCAGATTTCCCAGGGGAAAAGTGGGATTTGCTCCTGCATGGGCAGCCTTGGGAAGACTCCCAGTGGGTCCAGGCTCCTCTCCTCCCGCTCCAGGACTGCGTGGCTGGTCAGCAGCATTTCCCAAAGTGGCTGGAGAACCTTCAGTGTCCAGTTTGTCACCACTCCCAGGAGTAGCTGCCTCCCCTGGGATACCCAGAAGTCACAGCACTTTGGGAACGCTGGCTCCCTGCTAAGTCTCATGCACTAAGAACCTGTCATTTTTTGTCAGCTTTTCCTCACCTTTGTTAAATGTGTTACTCCGGGGAAGAGGAGGAAAAATGCCCTGAACCAGTGACTCAGAGTTACGTCACCAAATGCCATTTACTGCAATGGCCTTGTAATTAGCATTTTTGGAGCTTTCCCAGCAGCTGAGGCAAATAAACATAAGAGCCACTTTCTAACGAGCAGATAGGTGGGGAAGGAATACAACAGTGCTCTTTCAGGCTCTGCTGTTCAGGCATAAAACCAGATTTTGGGGGCAGAAGTCGGTTGTGGCACCCTGCAGCCCCCAGAGCTGTTTTGGGCAGGGTGGGGATCGTGGGGCACAGGAGGGATTCTGACACTGGGCTCCAACAGCAGCTGCCCGTGGCAGAACTGCTCCTTATTTGCTGAACATAATGTTTGGCTCAAACACAGCCTGCTCTCCTCATTGCCAACCACTTGTGAGCCTGACTCAGGCCCAGATGCCTCATCCAGGAGCAGATAGGAAGGGCAGTCGGGGTAGATGATGCATTCATTATCCAGAAGTAGCCACCAGATCCATTTGCACATTTGCCTGCTGCTCAGTTGTTTGCAAATCCTTCCTGGCGGTTGACGCTGTGTTTGTTCAGTCACCCGGGGCTGGAGGATCCCAGTCCTCTCTCCCAGGCAGGCTGGAGCAGTAACTTGGATGTAAATCTCTACTTTTCACCTAGGGGAGATGAAGTTTTTACCTCGAAGTTCCTGCCTTGTGTTGAGATGGTTTTGAAAAAGGAGGCAGAAGTAGCTGTGAGCAGTTTCTGCACATTTCAGAGCATAAACCCTGTGAAATTGTGCCTCAGCTCTGCTCCCCTGGCCTGATCCATGCAGGCACAAGTGACAGCAACAGATGGAGAAGGTGTTGGGAAGGAAAACCTTCAGGAAGTGTTTCTGTGTGCTGGGGGAATTTGCTCCCCTGGAGCTGAGCGTGCATTTGGGGATGTTCTCCCTGCTCTTCTGCCAGAGCCTGTGGGAGTTTGGGAGCTCTGGCTGTGGAAAAAGGGTTTGAGTTGATTCATGCAGTGGGGCAGGGTGGGACTGGCCCCAGGGACCATCCCAGCCTCAGCAGGACAGACAGACTGAGCATGGACAGAGAGCATTTTAAGGAAGGGTGAAGGGCCTTGCCCTGATGATCACATGCTGGATTTATCCCTGTAAATACAATCTTGTTTACCCCCAATAAACTCTTTTACACACACAGAGCTCAGACTGTTCTCATTCAGCCCTCGTGTCTCTCTGCTGGTTTCAGCTTTCCCAGCCTGGGACCCAGCGAAGGTCTTGGCTGGAAGCTGGTGGGGATCCAGCATGGATAAAAGCTGAATTTATGGCACAAATGTTCGTGTTCTCACCCTTTGTGCAGAGGAACCCGGGACTGCCAACCAGAATCTGGTTTTGGATGATGGTTGCAGGTTTGGTTTGGGTTTTTTAATATTCAGGTTGCTCTGTAGCTCTGTTGGAGAAGGTCCTGCCCAAGGAACGTACCCTGGGGTGGGAGCTGGTGGTGGTGGAGAGCTCAGGATCCACCAGCCTGCAGTGATGTGGAGCCCCAGAGACCTGAGGGAGTGCTGAAACCCAGAGCTGGGTCCAGACCCCGTGGGGCCTCACCTTCCCCTGGGCATCTGGGCTGACCAGGGTGAGGAGGACACGGCCAAGGGTGGCCAGTGGGCACCTCCCTGTACCTTCAGCCCCCTGAGGGGTTTGGGTCTGACTCTGCACCCCTCAGCACCCTCGGGCACACACTTCCCCCACGCAGGAGAGGGGGTGACCCTCAGTGAGGAGGGGCTGTGATGCCATAATGCACCAGGAATGCCTCTGGACAGGAATTCCCAAGAATCCCCCCCATGTGCTGTAACCAGCAGTGCCTCTGACCCCAAACCAGCACAGCCACTGCACTGAGCTGTGCTGTTTGGTCCAAAAGAAGATATACAGCCCAAAATACCCCAAAAAACACATAAACCAGCACTTTACGGATGCTCCAGGTCACGATGTGCAGCTTCCCCTGAGGGGAACAAGGGGAAGTCACCTCGTGTGGCTTCAGCTGGGGCAGGAGGCTGTGGGGGCTGGTGGCTCTGCTCGAAATAGACTCTGTAGGCTGCACCCTAAACCACACTTTTGTCAGAAACTTCCTCTTCAGCTTGAATTTGAGTTTGCAGCCCTGTCACAGTGAGTCAGTGAAAGCCCTGCTCACCTCAGAGCTGCTCACAGGAGAGCTCAGGGAGGCTTTAAAGCCTCAAATTTGGACCATCCATGGATTAACGTTCCTGCAGGGACTGTTCCCATCAGGTCCCAAAGAGTTCATCAGGATGGAGCATTGGGATTTCACTCTCTGGGCTTTTAACCTCAGCTGTGGACATGTCCTGCCTTACAGAGCAAAGGGCTGGTGCAGATGAAGCTGGAGGCAGTTTTGCAGGTTGGGCTTGGATCCGGACACTGCTGGAGCCCACAAACTGGGAATCATCTCTGCAAAGCCCTCCTGGGGCTTCCTTTTGCCTGGGAAGACGTTTTCAGAAATTCCCATGTTCTGACTTACCCTGTGGTGCTTGTTTGGGGCATTTGCTGTGACTTGGGGACACATCTCCCCACCCAGAGCTCATGATCCCACCAGTCTGCAGCTTGCACTGGGCCAAACTGCACCCACACCCGCTGGACTTCAGTGCTGGGGTCAAGCCAGGGAGCTGCAACCCCCTGTCAGTGTCAAACTCTGCCCTTGGGGTCACAGCTGCTGGCACTCATCGGTGTCTGCAGCACCTGGCAGCCCTGAGCAGCTGCCCAGCTCACCTGGCCTTGCTGCTGTGGGCACTCACCCGCTGGTGCTCCAGAATTTTGGGAGGTGATGTCACCTCGGCGGTTTGGGAAGTGATGTCACCCCCGCCCTGCTGAGCTCTGCACCCCTCGATGCTTCCTGCCCTGCCTGGACCCTGCTCCCCCTGCTCAGCGGGGCCCTTCGCCTCCATCCCTGGCTGTGCTCCCCTCACCGGCCTCTCCAAGCCCAGAGGCTCCTGCTTTTGGGGGATTTTGAGCAAAACCCAGCTGTTTTGGGAAACCGGCTGCGGCTTTTGCTGCCTGCAGTTGTCTGGGCTGCTGGAGTTTCACTGCTGAGATCTCCCTCCCCCTGCACAGCCAGGGGGGCCCAGAGCCTCCTCCTGCCCTTCGGTTCTTGCCTGGGGAGTCTGAAGGAGCTTCTGCTGCTCTGCCAGGGGCTGCAGCACGGCCTGGCCCTCGTGGGAGGACGGGGTAAGTGTCCCCTGTGGCTCTGGGTGGGGTTTTAGTCGTATTTTGCTGTAGCAGGAATTATTTCTAAAGGCAGAGCTTTCCACGGGTGTCACCCCAGTGCTGTTGGGGTTTGTAAGGGCTGGGGCTGGGGAAGGGGTTTTATGCACAAAGGGTGAGGAAATCTGTGCCATGCTCAGAGCTGGAGGGCTGGATGTGGGTCCTGATTCCTCCCCTTCACATCCAGATCAGCTCTGAGTATAAAATCCCAGAATCCCAGACTGGTTTGAGTTTGGGGGGACCTTAAAGCCCATCCCATGTCACCCCCTGCCATGGGGGCCACTGTCCCAGGCTGCTCCAAGCCCCATCCAACCTGGCCTTGGACACTTCCAGGGATGGGGCATTTCTGCTGCTGCTCTCCAGGCAATGGTTTGTGTGACTCCCCTTCAAATTAAACCAAAACTAACTTTTTTTTTTATTTTCTGCTTTGCCTTGTTAAGTTAAAGCCCATTTCAAATGTTGTGGTAATTCCTAGGTGTAACTCTTACCACTTAAATTCTTGATTGAATGAAATGAGGGCTAGAGCAGGAGACAGAGAGAGGAAATGCTCCTCTAGGTAAGGCAACAGCTTGGAAGTCAGGGTTTATTTTTAGGATTTGCTGTAAACTCAACCCGTGAGCATGACACAGGATCCACATTTCACTTCTCCATCCCTCAAATCTGTCTGAACTGTCCTTCCCCTTTCCATCTTGCTTTTTTAAATGGAAAACCTGCAGTTAACAGAGTAACTGGGATTTGCTTTTTGCATCAGCAAAGCCGAGCACAGAGATCTGGATTTTCTCTGGGTTTCTGCAAAATGCTGCAGTGAGTGCTGCTGTGAGAGGATGGGAGGAAGCAATTCCTCATCTCCCAAGAGGAAATGGGCAATAGTTCGGATTTCTACCAAGGTTTTTCTTCCCAGTACTCCACTTTGGGTTTGGGCTCTGCTCTAATGTCACCCCACAAATTATCTGTTCATCCCAGAACCCGCTGCCAAGGGCAGGGCAGAAGTGACTGACAGACTTGTTTTCTAACTTGGCTTCTCTGCACTAATTAATTCCTTGATTAATCCCCACCTGCCTGCCTCACCGGGGTTGCTGTGAAGCTTAATTGAATTTGTGTCTCTCATGCACCTGGCAGGCTCGGAGGGAAGGTGTTGTTCCTGCTGTCAGAACACTCCTGTTGGATAAACCCCATTGCCAGGGCCCAGAGCCTGCCTGAAGCTTGTGGGTAGCAGCAAACACCCTGGGTTTGGGCTCTTACTTAGAGGAGGAAATACTTTTGGGTTGGTGGTTTGATGCATAAATAAGGGGATGTTTGTTCATAGCTGTGGAAGAAGTTTCTGTCGCTGTCCCCACGTTTGCCAAGTGCCAGCAAACGGATGAGGCCTCACATTTCAACATCCAGCTGAGCAAGGGATGGGGAGGAACTGAATCAGGAAAATCCCTTTTCATTCCACCAGGGAGCACAACTCTAATGATTCTGGTACTCAACACTTCTGCGGGTCAACATCCACCTTTTTATTCTCAACAAACTGTTCCGTAGGGATGCCCTCGGGACGGGCAGCTGGGAGACCCAGAGCTGTTCCCAGGCATGGCAAATAACTGGGAATTAAATCATATCTACAGCCCTGCAAGCAGTGGTAGCTCAGGCTACATCTAAACCCCAAAACCCACCCTAAGCACCCCCCAAACCCTATTGTCTCTCCTCTGTTTGAGCAGTTACTTAGCATTTAGTAACTCCAGTAAAATCCTTCCATCCCAGACATGTTTGATTTAAAGAAACTTTTGGGAATGTGGTCCCTATTCACTTAGAGGAAAATGGTTTTGGGCCTGTAGTGTTTTAAGGTGATTTCCTTGTGCCTCTCTGAGACAGATTCGTGTGCTTGTAAGGAGCATGACCACACCACTCCTCGGTTAATCCAGATTATCATCACTGGGAGGGAATTGGGAACAGATCCTACAGCCCCAGCTCAGTGTTCCAGCAGTAACCTACGGGTGCAAACGCTTCCTTCTGCACATTCCCTGGTTTCCCCACAGCCCTTCCTGCCCAGGAAACATCAGCTGTGTGCATATTAACACTGGTAATGAGTGACTGGGAGGTTTCTCGTGATGTCAGAGCCCAGTGGTCACCTGTGGGAGGAAGGACCCGAGGCTGCTGGTGCAGGGCTGGGGAAAGCCCTGGGTGCAGGGCTGAGGATCTGTCCCAGCATTGCTGTGGCATCCCAGCAGTGCCAGCCTGGCATGTGGGCAGCCTGAGCTGCCAGAGCCCCCTGCCCAGCAGGAACTGGGGTCATTCGCCCACATTTTTGGGTGGTGACTTGCAAAGGTGCTTCCTGTGGCTGAGCTGGCAAAGCCTCCCAGCAGCGGGGATGAACGTGCCTGGCCAAAACTCATCCCACTCCACCTGAGCTTCATTCCTCCCCTCAGAGCTGTGGAGGTGGAAGGGACCTCGTGAGGCCACCCAGGCCAAACTCCTGCTCAAGCAGGGTGTCTTGGGGAGGGGTGGTTTGTAACCTGCTTTCTCTTGGAATATATATTTCTAAATTTGGCACACAGGGTCACCCAGAGAGGGTGGCCACGTCCAGGTGGCTTTTGAGCATCTCCAAGGATGGAACACCACCTCCCTCAGCCCTCAGGCAACACCTGGCAGCTCAGGGTGCCACCACCCTTGTTGGTGGCTCAGTTCAGGTCAGTGGCCACCAGGACCCCCAGGTCCTTCCTGCCTTTCCCAGCAGGTACTGGTGCTTGCCCCTCTCTGAAGCAGAACTTTGTACTTCTCCTTGTTGAGCTTTATAAGATTCCTGCCTCCCTGTTTCCAGCCTGTCCAGGTCCCTCTGGGTGGCACCACGACCCTCTGGCACATTGCCCATCCCTCCCAGTTTGGTGCCAACAGCAAGAATTGTCAAAGGATGTTCTGCCCCGTCATCCAGGTCAGAGAGGGGCAGGGGCTCGGGGGGGCTGGGGCTGACTGTGCCACTGCTCCTGCTGCACACAGAGGTTCCCAGACTGGCTCTGGATGTGTTGGGGTGTCTCCAGCCATGCTGGGGGGTTGCAGCCCCACTGGCCAGGCTGGAGGCTGAGATTTGGGGGTGCAGAGGGGGCTGCTGTGCACGGCCGTGCCCCTCAGGGCTCCTTGTCCCCATGTCACCAGTTTGATGGTTTGGGTTTGGCTGCTGAGGAAGGGTGAATCCACAGGGTCTGTAAGGTCCCTGGTCATGCTGGGCAGCAGATGAGGGGCAGGTGAGGATGTGGGGCTTCGTTGCCAGTTCTCCCTGATCTGGTGGCTCCAATCTGGGAGAGCTCCCCAAGATTTGGGCAGTGACAGAAGCTGCGTTTGGGTCTCGCTGCTGTCCAGATGGGATCGTGTTGGGAGCTCGGGATGAGCATCCGGGTGGGATGATAGCTCTGGAGTGGCTGTTGCTGTGGCAGGAAAACAAACCTGCATCAGCCTAATCTCAGCTGGGAAGGGGATGGGAACCAGTGTGGATGGGGGAAGCAAAAGGAATTCCTTTTGGACCACTCTACTCTCAAAAGGGGTTAAACAAGGCCAAAATGAAGTGCTTAGAGAGTGTTTCCCCCAGAACAAGGGATTTCTAGGGCTCTGGGTTTGGTTTAAATTCCCATTAAAACCCCACCGAGGGGAGCTTCTGGTTCTACC
The DNA here is from genome assembly GCA_013397175.1 of Platysteira castanea. Classification (NCBI taxonomy): domain Eukaryota; kingdom Metazoa; phylum Chordata; class Aves; order Passeriformes; genus Platysteira; species Platysteira castanea. Next base: position 70,947 of record VYXC01007182.1, read on the forward strand.
TTTGTAGGATCTGGATGGAGTTACAGCCTCCGAGGTTCAAACCCAAAGTGCTGAAGCACCTCTGGCTGCTTTGCCCTGCATGAACCTGCCAGAATTTACCTTTTCCTTGTGAAGAGGCCTGCAGCAAGCTGCCAGTGAGGTGGGTTTCCCTAGAAAACAAACCTTTTGCCCCTGAAATACCTACCCAGCTGCACTGGAGGCCTCAGACATGGCACCTCTTCAAGACAGCCTTGTTCTGTGCATTAAAGGCCAAACCCTGAAAGCTCTAAAGTTATCTTGAAAGTGCTTAATTCATTTTTTTACCCTTTAAAAGTCCAAGTTCCTGAAATCATATGATTGCAAGGCGATGGCATTGCTGAGGAAAGCAGCGCTGGGTTTGGGTAAGCACTGAGAAAACAAAAACCACCAGCGAGGGGCCTGCTCCTCTCTTCTTGGGAAAAACCCCCTCATGGCTCTGACAAACAAAATGCCACTGGTTCGAGGGCCCTGCTGGCAGAGCCAGGGCTCGGTGTGGGCAGGGAGGGAAGTGAAAAAGGTTTTGCATTTGTGGGAGGCTGCAAGATGGGGTTGCCAAACAGGATCCAGGCCGGGAAACCAGCCGGGCCTGGAGGCCGCGGCCTGCCCCGTGCATCGGGTGCTGATAATTCTATTTACATTAAAAGGGAGTTAATTCTTTCGGTGGCTCACTGCTTGCTTAGACTCTGCTCTGAGCACTCTGCTGCTATGGGAGTTTGGGTGCACTTTGAGGATTTTGATATTTAGTGTTGGTGATGTAAATGCTGTCGGTTAAAATTCGCTGGGTTTTCATCCTGGGGTTCTGGGGGGATGGCACAGGGCAGCAATTGCAGAATTATAGAATCATTAAGGCTGGAAAAGACCTTTAAGATCATCGAGTCCAGCTGTCAGCCCAGCACCACCACTGTTCACCACTAAACCACGTCCTCCAGTGCCACATTCACACATTCCTTTCCTCACATCCACGCATGGGTGACTCCATCAGCCCCCTGGCAGCCTGTGCCAGCCCTTTAAAACCTTTTCAATGAAAATTTTTGTCTTCATATCCAATCTCAGTCCCCTCTGGTGCAGGTTTCCTCTCGTTCTGTCACTTGTCCTTTCCCAGAATGAAGATCTGGGGAGAGCCCGTGGGCCAGGGCTCCTGGTTCCAGTGTGGGGAGCTCCAGCTCAGCGTTTCTCTCTCTGAAGAGATGAGAAAGAAGCTCCCCCTGGGAGTCAGAGCCTGCTGGGTCCTTCTCTGCAGAGATCACAGGCAATCTGATCCTTTTTATTGCCCAAGAAACCCTGGGCTGCCCTGGCCTCACTGCCTGAGCTGGGGCAGCCCTGGTTTGTGTCCCACAGGCAGCTCTTCCCTCCTGGCTGTGAATGATCCCAGGGAAGGTTTGCGTGGAATTCCTCCCAGCTGTTCCCCTCTCCAGTGGGTTTTGTGCTCCTACTCCTGCCTGTGCTGCTTTTCCTGCCCCAACAACCAGCAAATTGTGGCTGTTCAGCAGGAGATTGTCCCCTCTCACTTCGGTTTCCTGAGGTTGGGCGTGTGCCATGTGTCCCCTCCTTCTCCCCTAATTTCTTTTCAGATAGCCTGAAGTCGCTGTCACAGGATTACAAAGGAAATTCAGATGGAATTCTGTCAGGGGGAAGCTGTTTGGGGTTTTTAGCTGGGGTTTTACAGCTGGGGTTTATTCTGTCTGTGGGCTGGAGGAGCAGGGATGCTCAGGGCAGCTCTGCTCTGTTCCCCTTCTGCTGCCTGTGGGGAGCAGCCTCACCCTAACAAATACCCACACATCCCCGAAGCTGCAAATAACCCCCAAAATGTTGTTTAGCCTGCAGAAAAGGAGGCTCAATGTCTTTTCCAACCTCACAGATTCTGTGAAAATAATTTATAAGGGCTTTCTGCAGCTCTGTGCTGCGAGGGATCCTGGCTTGCACTGGTGGCACCCACAGCCCTGTGAGGCTGCAGGGGAATCCCTGGAGGGGATTAGGGTTCCTAATTCCCGTGGGGGATCCTGTCTGAGTGGAAGGATCTCAGCTGCACAGGGTTGGTGCTGGGAGCTTTGGTGGCCACTGAAGAGCTGCTTGGGCTGGGACTGTGGGTTCCCCAGGGGTATTCAAGTCTGACACAAAGAATGATGTGTATGTGCATGGATATGTATTTATATGTCATATATATGTGTATTTATATGTGTGTGCACAGAAAAAGGTGTGGCAGCACTACTCGAATGAAAGCAAAGTGGTTTGGGTGCAAATCTAAGGAGGTTTGCTGTTGCCTGAATGTGTTTTAACTGCAAAGGAAAACTGTCAGTTCAGCTGTTTTGCAGGAAAAATTAGAAGTGGGTGAGTACTGGGGACAGGGGAATGCCAGCACAGCCCCCTGGGCACTGGGGGGTCTCTGCTGGACCCCTCAGCATGGATCTGACCCACCTTGGCCACCTCCTGCCACATCCCAGCACATTCCCAGTCTGTTCCCACAGCCCTGCTGGGCCACCCCCTTCCCCCACAGCATCCCCCCGGTCTCCTCAGCTGGAAAAAGCCACCTCTTCCAGCGCAGGAAAATTCCCACCTGCTCTGCCCCCAGCCCCTCTAATCCCTTTATGGTGTTTGTGCCGGGCTCCTCCTGCCGATCCTGCTCTTTGCCTTCCCTCTAATCTCCCCATCGAGCTGTTTGGCAGGACAAAAACCAGCCCGGGCTGTTCACAGCGAACCCGGGGACAGGGAATGCTCTCCCAAGGGGCGTCTGCGAGATGCTCTGGGGGTTTGGCAACCAGGGAGAAACTCCCTCAGTTTCGAGCAGCGTCCTGAATCCTGGAGGGGGATTTAGAGTAAAACCCAAACTCCTCACCCCAATATCCCTGCTTTATACCCAGGGATGACCCCTCCTGGGCAAGTGTGGGGAGGGATCTGACAGCCAAGGCCCAGCCCCTGCCCTGCTGCAGCACCGGGTCGAGACACTAAAAAGTCACCCCAGGAGGTAAATTAGGCTGTGTTTAACCCCTTGGTGGTAAAATGTGTCGTGTTACTGAAGGTTTTCAATCTGAAAAATTTCCTAAGGATTTATTACTCCTATCAAAGCAAAAAAGGTCTTTGGTGGATTTTGGCAAGGCTGGAGAATGCTGGGGCTGATAAAGCCTCGAAGTCAGAGAGATAAAAACTGGGAGCTTTTAGGGCTAGGCCAGGTCTCCCCAGGAGGGCTCTCCAGGCATCGCTGCCTGCAGACTGATCCATCACACCCCAAAACAAGGCTCTGGGAAGGGGAGCAGCCCTGCTGCATCCCTGTGGGCCCCGGGATGACATCCCAGACGACACCAGAGGTGATGGTTGGTCCGGGCTGTAGCAGCAAAGCAGAATCAGTTTCTCTCCCTGCTGTCCTCCATGTGGAGAGACCCCTCTGAGCTGCAGCTCTGAATGGGCTTCACAAAATCCTCCGGGGATTTAATCTGTGACCTTTTAATTCTCCAAGGACATCCCTACTCCCTTTCCTGCCCTTGGCTCCGCCGCCCGTCCGACCTTGGGCCAGTCACTGATTCCCTGAGTCGGGAGCCTCGTGGTGGTTAATATTTACTGTACCTGGCGTGGAGGGGAGCGGGCAGGAGCCACTGAGTGCAGGGAGCGTGGGCTTGTTTGGGATGAGATGTTATTCCAGAGCCTCGAGGATGCAGGTGTGAATCGTGCTCGCTGTTGTTGGTGTAACAGGGTTGTTGCTATAGAAATGCCTGGAATTAGGCTGTGGTGAGGTAAGGCTTGATCCCAGGAAAAGCTGACTAAGCAGGTGCCCAGCCTTACACGGCAGGAACGCTTTTTCCTGCTTACTAAAATCCTTTTTGGTGTGAAATAATTTCGTGTATTTGGCGAGCTGCCTCGGGGGTGGTGCTGGAGCAGGGGTGGGACCATGGCACTTGGGCTGGGCTGGGGTACCAGCTGGACTCGACCTTTCCCACCCTTAGGAATTCTGTGACTCCACACCTGTGCACCCACAGGCTGCTGTTGTCCCTGCTGTCCCCAAACCCACTGTGTTTGCCCTCCTGGGGCAGGTGGGCTCTGACCGGGTGAGGGACTATTGGTGTTTGTTCTGTCCTCCCCTTTTGGGTGGTTTGGTGCTCAGTGATTCCAGCTGTTCACACAGCAGCTCTGCTGCCCAATCCAGGTTTCTTGTGAGCACTAACACAGCCTGGATTTTGTTTCATTTCTCCCTGGGTTTCAGCCCACTCGAGCTCCGGGGTGTTTCTGCACAGGTGGGCACATCCAGGAGGGAAGCCAGAGCTCTCACTGGCAATAAAAGGAGGCTCTCCCACACCCAGCTGAGCCAGGAGGGTGCAGGGTCTTGGCTGAACCCTTGTACCACAGCGAACACGCCAGGGCTGCTCCTGCTGCCTGCGAAGGACGCAGCGCTTCGGGCTCTGGGGAAGCAGCTCCCCTCTCCTCGGGTGGGGTTCATGACACTTCCCAAGGGATGCAGATCCATCTCCGTGCCTCCTGCTCAGCACCAGCCCCTGCTTCTCCAGCCCCGAGGCACGTCCCACAGGCTCTGGCTCCCCAGGTGGGGTGGAGGTGGAGATGGAAGTGGAGATGGAGGTGAAGATGGAGATGGAGGTGGAGATGGGAGCAGGGAGGTGGAGATGGAGGTGGAGATGGAG
>VYXC01007182.1:75696-92270 GCA_013397175.1 Platysteira castanea
TGGAGATGGAGATGGAGATGGAGATGGAGGTGGAGGTGGAGGTGATGGAGATGGAGGTGGGAGCAGGGAGCCAAGGCAGAGCCGCTGCCACCTCCCCGGCACGGCGCTGGCCGGGTGTTGCAAGGCCTCCAGGAAACGGCTGCACAGCCAGGGGTGCATTTCCTCCTGCCCTGGGACGGTTTCCAAACAAGAATGAGGAAATGCTGAGCTTTGCAACCACGTTTGTGGATGTGTCCCTAAAATACCCCGCCGAGGGAGGTGGCTGCTCTCGAGCTGCACCCCAGCTTCGGTTGCAGGAGGCCCTGAATGTCACCGGGGCAGCGTCAAGGACATGGGGCAGACTCGTGTGACTCTGCCACCGCTGCTCCAGGGACCTTGGGCACATCCCTGGGTGCCAGCCTCCTTGCCAGGTGCTCTGCTCAGCGCAGCCCCCACGAGTTGTGGCGTGGGTGACGTCTGGCCTGCCCGCAGCCTGCTGCCACTGATGTCACCACCAGGTCACCAAAATCGCTAATTAAGTTTTGCTTCTCTCGCTGCCAATCTCATTTCCTGGTTCTTGTGCAATCCCAAGTGCTTTCAGATTCCTTCCCGGTTCTTTATCTGCCTGCGGGACCAAAACACCTTCAGAAGAAAAACAGAGCTGATGTCTTGGGTCAGTGCCCGGGGAGGAGATGTCCTGGGGGAGGCAATCAACCGTGAGTGGTTTTTTTAGCTGCCCTGGTGCAGATGTTTTATTGTTTTGCAGAAAAACATTCCTGGGGGTGAGTCAGGCAGCCACAAGCATGAGTCTGCCTTAAGAACCGGGGGAATTAGCAAAAACCCCGACTGCTTCAGAGCCCAGTCATGCCTTAAAGCCTTTTCCCCTTTTGTAACATCGAAAAACTGCTTGAAACCGGAGGCTGGAGAGGCGAGGTGCGCTCCTCTGCCGGGTTTGCTTGGGAGGGTTGTTTGGAATCTTACCCATTCCCAGAAAAAAAAAGCCGGGAGTGTTTGAGATAAGCCCCGGCACGGGCTGTGCCGTGCTGGTTGTGCACGGGCACGTTTGGGGTCTGTCTGCTCCGGCACGTGGGAGCCTCCCGCGCACGATCTATGGAAAACTGGGAAGGCAGCGAGGCGTTTAATTCACCTAATTGGATCTGCGTTCGGCTCGATAGCTGGAAATTGCTGCTATATTGAAATAATCGACTCAAATTCACACCTGTTGGCTGAGGGTTTTTAGCTGACTGTAAATCACAGCAGAGCCTGTGCTGAGCGTGGGTAGTTTGGGGGTTTACAGAGGCTTTACTACGCTCTGGTGCTTAAAAATTGTACTTTAACTTGGCAGTTTATAGATGGGAAGGGCTGAAGTAGGAGATTTCAGTGTTTTTCCAGTAGCTCTCCGTGCAGCCCTCAGCCTTTCCTCCCTTCCAAGGAAAGCCTTGGGGGCAAGCACAGCCCTGCAGCCACGGGGGTGGGAAGGGGTCATTCCTGGGGTGTCCAGGGCAGGATGGGGGGACAGAGGTGGTGGTAGGGCTGCCGGGCATATGCCTGCCCCTGTCCTGGGGAGTCTGGCTGCCCCTGTCCCCAGGGATTGGGCTGCCCTTGTCCCTGGGCTTTGGTCGCCGCTGATGTCCCCAGGAGCACGCAGGCACCCAGATCCACTCCATCATGTCCCAGCCAGGCTTTTGGGGTGCTGGGAGGAGCACAACCCAACAGCCTCCCCAGCTCCTCACCCCACAGCAGCTTGGCAGGGCTGGGGGAAAAGCACCTGCACACGTGTAAGAGGGCAACCCTACAAAAACAAGAGGCCAAGAGCGATGACACACGCAGAGAGGGGATGGAAGGCGGTAAATAACATTTTCAGTGAATAATACTTCTTTATTTTTTAATAAACACTAAGTTAATTACCCAGTATCTTACTGTTTTTAAATAAAAAACTGTTTTTAGCCATGCGATAGCCGTCGTTTCTAATAAGTAATATTTTAATAAGAAAAGAAAACAATACTAAACCTCCTCAGTGGTTGTCCCGGGGGTGGGGGCCGGGCCCCGGGGCGGAGCCGCCTCCGCGCCGCCCCGACCGCGGGCGCCTTTAAAGCGCGGGCGGCGCGGGCGCGGGCAGCGCTGGGGCCGGTGAGCGCGGGGGTCGCGGGTTCGAGTCCCGCCCGGGACGCTCCGCTTGGCGGTGGGAGGAAGCCGGGGTGGGGGAGTTTGGGGCGGCTTGTTTCGGGCTGGGAGGTTGGTTTGCGGGGAGATGGGCCGCGGGTGATGTGGCACTCACCTGGGCGCCCTCGCAGGGCCGTCGCCATGTCGGTGTCGCACAGCTCCAGGCTGAACAAGCTGGTGCGGGAGCAGTACATGAGGCTGCCCCAGGATGGGAGGGTTCAGGTCACCTACGTCTGGATCGACGGCAGCGGCGAGGGCGTGCGCTGCAAGAGCAGGACCCTCGAGAAGGAGCCCAAGAGCATCGAAGGTAACGCGGCCGCTTCCCTGCGGGCGGTGGGTGGTGGGGTGGAGGGCCCTGAGCATCGCCTGGGAAAAGTTCCGGGGTGCTTCGGGCGGCGGGAGGTGGGACGGGCTCTCCCTGGTTGCGTGGCACCAGTGATACCTGTTGCAGCTGTCCGGTGGGGTTGCACCGAGCAGCAGGGTAAATATCCGACCTGCGTCCCTGCGGTTTGCTTAATCCGCTAATCTCTGCTATTAGTGCTGGGCGGGAAGGGCAGGATGAGTTCCTCGCCCCTTTCCGCCAGGCAAACAGGCACGGAGACGTGTCGGCATCTGGATGGGGTTTGGCAGAGAGAGGTGGAGAGGCTGGGACTGCTCCTGCCCGTGCCTGATGGTGCTGGGGGGGTGAACACACTGAGGCCCAGGGAGCACGATGGGCTCCGGGGATGTGCAAGAAAACCTTTGTGGCCATCATCCCCTGGAACTCAGCGCCCTTCGGGTGCTCCGTCCTGGATCTGGGCACTTGGCACAATCCATATGTGGACCTTTTCCCAACCTCACTCCCTCCTCCGTCCCCCTCCTGCCTCGCAGATGTCCCCGAGTGGAATTTCGATGGCTCCAGCACGGCACAGGCAGAGGGCTCCAACAGTGACATGTTCCTGGTGCCGGTCTGCATGTTCAGGGACCCTTTTTGCCTGGACCCCAACAAGCTTGTGCTCTGCGAAGTGCTGAAGTACAACAGGAAACCCGCAGGTGAGCACCGCCAGCTCCCGAGGGTCACCCCCTTATTATTTGGGGTGTCACCTCCCCCAGGACCGCTTGCTCCGGCCCGCTGGCCCTGGGGCGCAGCTGAGCGCCGAGCCCTTGGCCCGAGGCTCCGAAATCCAAGCGCTGGTGGCCGTGGCTGTTGGCAGGAACCTGTTTTAGTGGCACAGGGCGAGGAGAAGAGCAGCGAGACGCGGAGCTCACTCGCGGCACTCGCCAAAGGCGTCGCCCGGCTCTTGAGCCCGAGCTCGCCCAGCCCCGGGGGGAGCAGGAGCTGGNGTGGGAAGGGGTCATTCCTGGGGTGTCCAGGGCAGGATGGGGGGACAGAGGTGGTGGTAGGGCTGCCGGGCATCTGCCTGCCCCTGTCCTGGGGAGTCTGGCTGCCCCTGTCCCCAGGGATTGGGCTGCCCTTGTCCCTGGGCTTTGGTCGCCGCTGATGTCCCCAGGAGCACGCAGGCACCCAGATCCACTCCATCATGTCCCAGCCAGGCTTTTGGGGTGCTGGGAGGAGCACAACCCAACAGCCTCCCCAGCCCCTCACCCCACAGCAGCTTGGCAGGGCTGGGGGAAAAGCACCTGCACACGTGTAAGAGGGCAACCCTACAAAAACAAGAGGCCAAGAGCGATGACACACGCAGAGAGGGGATGGAAGGCGGTAAATAACATTTTCAGTGAATAATACTTCTTTATTTTTTAATAAACACTAAGTTAATTACCCAGTATCTTACTGTTTTTAAATAAAAAACTGTTTTTAGCCATGCGATAGCCGTCGTTTCTAATAAGTAATATTTTAATAAGAAAAGAAAACAATACTAAACCTCCTCAGTGGGTGTCCCGGGGTGGGGGCCGGGCCCCGGGGCGGAGCCGCCTCCGCGCCGCCCCGACCGCGGGCGCCTTTAAAGCGCGGGCGGCGCGGGCGCGGGCAGCGCTGGGGCCGGTGAGCGCGGGGGTCGCGGGTTCGAGTCCCGCCCGGGACGCTCCGCTTGGCGGTGGGAGGAAGCCGGGGTGGGGGAGTTTGGGGCGGCTTGTTTCGGGCTGGGAGGTTGGTTTGCGGGGAGATGGGCCGCGGGTGATGTGGCACTCACCTGGGCGCCCTCGCAGGGCCGTCGCCATGTCGGTGTCGCACAGCTCCAGGCTGAACAAGCTGGTGCGGGAGCAGTACATGAGGCTGCCCCAGGATGGGAGGGTTCAGGTCACCTACGTCTGGATCGACGGCAGCGGCGAGGGCGTGCGCTGCAAGAGCAGGACCCTCGAGAAGGAGCCCAAGAGCATCGAAGGTAACGCGGCCGCTTCCCTGCGGGCGGTGGGTGGTGGGGTGGAGGGCCCTGAGCATCGCCTGGGAAAAGTTCCGGGGTGCTTCGGGCGGCGGGAGGTGGGACGGGCTCTCCCTGGTTGCGTGGCACCAGTGATACCTGTTGCAGCTGTCCGGTGGGGTTGCACCGAGCAGCAGGGTAAATATCCGACCTGCGTCCCTGCGGTTTGCTTAATCCGCTAATCTCTGCTATTAGTGCTGGGCGGGAAGGGCAGGATGAGTTCCTCGCCCCTTTCCGCCAGGCAAACAGGCACGGAGACGTGTCGGCATCTGGATGGGGTTTGGCAGAGAGAGGTGGAGAGGCTGGGACTGCTCCTGCCCGTGCCTGATGGTGCTGGGGGGGTGAACACACTGAGGCCCAGGGAGCACGATGGGCTCCGGGGATGTGCAAGAAAACCTTTGTGGCCGTCATCCCCTGGAACTCAGCGCCCTTCGGGTGCTCCGTCCTGGATCTGGGCACTTGGCACAATCCATATGTGGACCTTTTCCCAACCTCACTCCCTCCTCCGTCCCCCTCCTGCCTCGCAGATGTCCCCGAGTGGAATTTCGATGGCTCCAGCACGGCACAGGCAGAGGGCTCCAACAGTGACATGTTCCTGGTGCCGGTCTGCATGTTCAGGGACCCTTTTTGCCTGGACCCCAACAAGCTTGTGCTCTGCGAAGTGCTGAAGTACAACAGGAAACCCGCAGGTGAGCACCGCCAGCTCCCGAGGGTCACCCCCTTATTATTTGGGGTGTCACCTCCCCCAGGACCGCTTGCTCCGGCCCGCTGGCCCTGGGGCGCAGCTGAGCGCCGAGCCCTTGGCCCGAGGCTCCGAAATCCAAGCGCTGGTGGCCGTGGCTGTTGGCAGGAACCTGTTTTAGTGGCACAGGGCGAGGAGAAGAGCAGCGAGACGCGGAGCTCACTCGCGGCACTCGCCAAAGGCGTCGCCCGGCTCTTGAGCCCGAGCTCGCCCAGCCCCGGGGGGAGCAGGAGCTGGAAGGGCGGGGGTTTTGGCGTGCCGGGGTTGTGGTTGCTCTCCCCGCTGGTGGGAGGCTGCAGAAAAGGAAGGAGAAGATGCTGAGACGGCATGTGCTCGCTCACGGTGACCTTTTGCAAAGAGCCCCAGAACGCGGCGGCTCTCGGGCTTATCACCGAGTCTGCAGTCCGTCTTGTCCCTCTGATAAAGCCCCAGACACAGGAAAAGGAGCCTCTTTGCAGGGACGCGCTGAGGGGCTCCCGGAGGGGTTATTCGCCGGCAAATAACCGGATATTTGCCACTCGAGCACGGCTGTGCCCCGCTGGGTGCGAGGGGCAGGGAGAGGGCATCTGCGGGTGATGCAGGTCTGCCGGGAGAGCGGGGGCTGCGGGCGGGGATGGTGAAATTCGGGGCTGATTCCTCCTCCAGCCGCGTCCTGCCTTTCAGCCACGGCTGGGGGGAAGTGTCTTGGCTGAGATTCCTGCCCGGCAGCTCCTCCGCTGGAGGAGTTTGTAGAGAGAGCCCCTGACCCTGGAGCTCCCGGGGCAGAGCTCAGCCCTGCTGGTGAGAGGGGTGCACCCTCCAGGCCTCCCCTTGGTGGGTTTCCGTGGACTTTAAGGGCTGTGTGGGCTCAGGGGAAGAAATTGTCTTCCCCTTGCTCCCCATCTGTCACTGCTTCCCTCCAGCCCTACTCTCCCCAGCTGCTCTGAGGCTTTTACTGCAAGTTAAGGCAGAATGTGCAGCCTGGAGCCTGCCTGTCCCTGTCACAGCAGTTTTTCAGCCTTTTTCCCTGCTATCTTGGTCCAAGCTCTCACTCCCCTTGCCTGGCACGTTGTCCAATGTCTGGACTCTTCTCTGATATCTGTGTTTTCCTGGCAAAGCCCCAGCTGCCTTGAGCACCTCGAAAGGCCAAGGCAGGGCCAGCCAGACTGGATGCTAACCAAAACCATGGAGCTGGAGAAAGATAAGGGATAATTAAGATGAGGCTGGCAGAAAGGGGATGGGAGTGAAGGAGTGATGGAAGATATATGGTCCCTGTTCCCAGGTCTGCTGAATGCCCCTAGGATGGGGCTGGAGTAAGGCTCGTGCTCTGTCAGTAAGTAAGAGGAGGAGGATGTTCATGGACCACCAGCAGTGGTTTGGGGAGTAGGGTAATTAAACCCTCTTGACCTGTGGCCTGACGCTCTGGTGATGGAGTAACTGTGAGGAGGAATTTGGTGAGCAGGAAGGGGGGGATTCACTCACGATTTCCTCCAGGCTTCTGTGGGAAGCGCTTGGCAGTGGTGGAACCTCGGCCTCGGAGGGGCCTGGAGCAGAGCATGGGGAGTGCTGGCTCCCAGCACAGCTCTAACCCCGACCTCTCTGCTCCCAGAGACCAACCTGAGACACACGTGCAAGAAGGTCATGGACCTGGTGAGGGACAGCCACCCCTGGTTTGGCATGGAGCAGGAGTACACGCTGCTGGGCATCAACGGCCACCCCTACGGCTGGCCCGACAACGGCTTCCCCGGCCCGCAGGGTAAGAGCTCCCTCCCTGCCCCAGCCCAAAATCTCCCCTCAGCTCCCACCCTGCTGCTTGTGGGGTGCTGGGTGGAGGCAGTTCCCCCATCCCCAGCTCTCAGCTTTGCCATCAGGGCTGGCCCCAGGCAGGGGCTGTTTGCCCGGAGCACCTGGTGCTCCGTGGCTCACGTGAGCCGGGCGGCCACGCCGGACCCTGCTTGCACAAACAGCTCAGCTGCACGACTTGTTTGGCAAGGGCTGGAGAACTGGGCTGGAAAAACCTCCTCCCATGGCTGTTGGGGAAAGGGCTTGGCATGGCACGCTGTGCCCTCCTGCAGCTCCTCAGCTGCCTCCTGGGACACAGCCAGAGGTTTCCCAACCTGATTTTTGTGTGGACTGGCTGCTTGCAACATCTCCCTTCCCCCAGGCGGGGAGAAGATCTTTGCCTGACCTGCTTGAATAAGGAAGATATCAAACCACAGCGAATTGGATTTTCTAGCTGTGAACAATGCCAGCTGTTGTCAGGACAATCTCGGACACTTGATGTGCTCAGAGGGTCAGGGAGGTGCCCCGGGGCAGACCAAACTTTCCTTATCTCAAGGTCACCTCCCAACTGATGTGTTACAAGTCTTATTTAACTGCCCAGATAAGGCTGAGGTTGCACAGATGAACTGCTCACTCTGCTGGTCCTGGAGTTGGGGTCTGTGGCTTGATGTCCTGTGGAGAGAAACATCATTTTAATTCCCATAAATCCTCTGCCCATGGCAGCAGGTACCTGGGAGTGCGGGATTCTGCTACAATGCTGTTGTTGCTCCCCGAAGCTTTCCTTGCATGGTGACTCCTTGTTCTTTCCAGGCCCCTATTACTGCGGGGTTGGAGCAGATAAGGTGTACGGCCGTGACATCGTGGAGTCCCACTACAAGGCTTGTCTCTACGCGGGGGTGAAGATCTGTGGCACCAATGCAGAGGTGATGCCCTCCCAGGTACGAGGGGATGGCCCCAGGCAGCCCATTCCCAGTGATGGATAGGAGTTATGGTGAGGCTGGAATAACCCAGCAACTCCCAGCTTCCTCTGGAATCCCAAATCCAGTGGCTCCTCACATCCGTTTTGCCTGGATGGGAGCAGTTGCACTGCTCGAATGGAGATGTGCATTTGATTTTCTCCCAACTCACCCCGAGCTCCTTGCACAGCTCAGCCTGAGCTCTGCAGCTGGAGCAGAGCTGGGAGCTTCCCGTGGGAGCGGGGATGCAGGGGACAGCAGGGGCTGGGACAGGCTCTGGGAGCACCATGGGGAGTGATGGATGCAGGGGACAGCAGGGCTGGGACAGGCTGCAGGAGCACCACATGGAGTGATGGATGCAGGGGACAGCAGGGGCTGGGACAGGCTGCAGGAGCACCACGGGGAGTGATGGATGCAGGGGACAGCAGGGACTGGGACAGGCTGCAGGAGCACCACGTGGAGTGACGGGCTTTTAGCCCTGTTCTGCTGCCTGGGAACTGGGAAGCTCGGGTGGGACATGGCCCTGGGGAGCAGCTGGGAGGATTTGGGTTTATCTAGGAGTGAGCAGGAAGGAGTCCCTGATTGCATTAGGCAGGTGGCCAGACTGACCGACTTGGGGTCGCTGACTCTCCTGCTGCTGATGTGGCGGTGATAAGCAGGGGCTTATCTGCAGTGGAGCCCAGACAGGACTTCTATCGACCCTGCTGTTTGCCCCGACTTCTTCAGGGTCCTTCTTGGCTGCCTTCCACATCCTGGGCTCAGGCTCTTCCATGCCAGAGCCTGTAAAGACGTCACCCTGTGCTTAGTCACCGTGGGTGGTGCAGGGAGCAGCCCTGGGAAGGACTAACAGGCTCCTCGTTAATCCTCTGCCCTGTTTGCAGTGTGGGCTGGGGGTCCTGCACCAGCCTCAGCCAGACGTGGTGCTTATTTACCTCTGTTTTGATTTAAAATCCCTCTGATTTGCTCAACATAGTCATGAACAGTTTATTCCCCTTTTTTGCATGCCAAAGCTGTCCCGTTGCTCGACTCCATGCTCCCCATCCTTGTTGCTGATTCCCAAGGGTAACAGGCAGCCACAGGCCAGGCTGGGAGTGGCAGGGATGGCACCAACCTGCCCATCCTGACCTGTCATCTGCTCGCCCCTTCCAGTGGGAATTCCAGGTGGGCCCGTGTGAAGGCATTGAGATGGGGGATCACCTCTGGATGGCTCGCTTCATCCTCCACCGCGTCTGCGAGGACTTTGGGGTTGTGGCCACGCTGGACCCCAAACCCATGACCGGCAACTGGAACGGAGCCGGGTGCCACACCAACTACAGCACCGAGGAGATGCGGAGAGAGGGGGGTCTCAAGTGAGTCCTGCGGGGGTCTCAGGATCCAAATGAGTCCTGGGGGGCTCCCTGGGATGTACCTGGGAGGTCAGGGGTGTCCTGGGCCATGTGGAACTGTCTCCCTGCCTGTGTGGCTGCACCAGGCAGGGCTGGGGCTGTCCCAGCTCGTTATTTTAAGAGCAGCTCCTACGAGGGGGTGTCCCCTGGGCTGTCCTTGTCCCTGCACAGGAAGAGGGGGTGACACCCCCCCAAACGCACCTACTGACCCCCCTCTCCCCTGGCACAGACACATCGAAGCCGCCATCGAGAAGCTGAGCAAGCGGCACGATTACCACATCTGCGTGTACGACCCGCGGGGCGGCAGGGACAACTCCCGGCGCCTCACCGGCCACCACGAGACCTCCAACATCTTCGAGTTCTCCGCCGGCGTGGCCAACCGGGGTGCCAGCATCCGCATCCCGCGCCAGGTGGGCCAGGATGGCTACGGCTACTTCGAGGACCGGCGGCCGGCGGCCAACTGCGACCCCTACGCGGTCACCGAGGCCATCATGAGGACGACGGTGCTCAACGAGACCGGGGTGGAGACCAAGGACTACGCTGACCACTGAGGCCGTGGGGTGGGTGGAGGTTCTCGTGCCTACAGTAGCTGCTCACGTGGGGTTTGTGCCTGTGCGGTGTCTTCGGCTGCAAGCTCAGACTCTTTAGGAACCTTGCTTCTTGTGAAACGTCGCCTTAGAAATGTGTATTTTATAGCAAGAGGGAGGGGCCCAACCTATTTTCTCAGCCGCTTTGTTTTTTCTGGTTCCTGGTTTTAAGTTGTGAGGTTTTTTTTTTAAAACTTGGGTTGAATTTTTTCCCCGATGGACTTTACACTGTGATGTACATAGATCCCAACGTGGCTGCTGCAGCTGCTGCTGTTTGCACCTGGGCAGGGTGGGGGCTTTTTTTCCCATATCTCTGTTGCAAGGAAATGATAATAAATAATTTTCCTGGCTGCGTGGCAGCTGGGTTATGCCGTGGCAAGTGCATCTTTCTGTAGCTCCTAGAGCTCCGTGGAGGTTTGAATTTGGGTGTTGCTGGTGGGTTGCAGCTACTGAGCGGCCTGGGCAGGAGCTGGAGGAGCGGAGATGTTGGAGGATCCTTGAGGCAGGTGCCTGGAGCTGCCTTGCCTCATTTTCTGGCCCAAAGGCCATCTCCTTCCATCGTGATCCCAAAGGCAAACAGAGCAGTGCGGGCTGAGCAAACAGCGGCCGGGGCAGCAGCTGGCGGGCGTTTACACAGGGTGTGTGCTGCTGAGCCAGCACAGCCAGCACAGCCCTCCCCTCTGGGGACACCTCTGGGTGCAGGAGGGGACCCTGGGGACACCCCCCCTGCTGCCATGGTGTTCCACAGGGTCACCGTGCAGCTCCTTGGGTTGGAGTCTTTTCATGAGGTGGAGGTTGTAGATTTATTTATGGAATCACAGAAGGGTTTGGGTTGGAAGGGCCCTAAAAGCTCATCCAGTGCCACCCCTGCCATGGCAGGGACACCTCCCACTGTCCCAGGCTGCTCCCAGCCCCAGTGTCCAGCCTGGCCTTGGGCACTGCCAGGGATCCAGGGGCAGCCACAGCTGCTCTGGGCACCCTGTGCCAGGGCCTGCCCACCCTCCCAGGGAACAATTCCTGCCCAATATCCAATCTTCACCTCCTACAGCTTAAAGCCATTCCCCTGATGCTTTAGGTTTTCTGTTTTTCAAACTCTGCACTGCCTGGTGTGTAACTGCAGTTCTGTGGGGCCTGTGAGCTGCTGTTCCCTCGTGCTGGTCACACACAACAAACCTCTCTGGCTTTGCTCTCCAAGGACACTTTTACTCCCCCAGGCCCCGAAATGTGTAAACTAAAGCCTTGAGGGGAGGGGCAAGCTTGGGGTAATTACATCATTAGCTGAGGTTATAACTGGAGAATGAACCCTGATATGCAAATGGACCAAACTTACAAAAGTGTGAAGAACCTGGGACCCAGGGTCCATCCTGGGTGGAGCCTTTTGACTGCCCAGGGTGGCCCTTTGGAGGTCCTGCAAATAAATACCTCCTTTTATTCTCTTATTCCTGTCTAGCCTCTGTTTTTAGGTGGCCACCTCAAGGCCTCACCCCAGCACCCTACCAAATTCATGGGTAAAACCCCGAGGAAGGGCATTTCCAGTCCCACGTGGGTTGTGGGTCCCTCCACAATGGATGCAAGCACAGGGGACATCCCCCTAATCCCAGGGACATCTCTGACAGGTCAGGCTTTTTTTTGGGCCAGACCTACACGATCTGCCCCAGCTGCAGTCACCAGTGGGGGGGTCACTGTTGGAAGCAGCAGTGGGGACAGAGGACATCACCTCCAGTGCAGTCCTGTGGCTTTTGAAACTGGTTTTACGTTTGTCCTTGAATCTGACACAGGTGAGAAGCTGGAATGGAGCCTCTGAGTCCTTCCTGAAGGTCACAGTGCTGCCAGTGGCACAGGGAGTGAGGGTCAGGGGAGCTGGGAGATGCTCAAGCCCCGGACCACAAGCAGCCAGGAGCCCTCAGTGCCTCTGAGCTGTTCAAGAATCAATGAAACCCAGTCTGCACCCTAAAAAGGAAGGATTTTCCTTCCAGAAGTTGCTGTTTGGGATGTTTAACGTTTTTCATTGAAACCACAAGGCTGTCTTGTTTTCCTCTCATTTCTATGATGTCTCTAATGGGTAATTTGAGCACTGGGACAGTGACTGATGGATGCAGCTGGAAAATCAATAAAGAGCTAAATCTGGAATGGGGAGACTCCTGTCTGCTTCGCTGGCTGTACCAGTGGCTGAAGTACTTCAGCTTTCATCACACTGTGCTGTGCAGACACTGTCAAATTTGGGAATCATGTGAGTTCACATTCCCACCATGGAAACGCCTGCGGCTGGACACAGCACCGTGGGACATCAAACATTTCGTGTCTCTGGCTCTCACCCTGTGGTTCCCCTGCAACCAAGGACCACCATCTCCAGGGCAGGGTACTGAGGCTGCAGGGGCAACCCAGGAGCTCTCCCAAAGCCACTGCCAGGGCTTTTCCCTGAGCTGGGATCAATCCTGTCCCCACACGCCAGGAGCCACTGCGTGCTTGGAGATGTTCATGCTATCCTCTGCCAAAACACAGATCTTGTACTTTTTGAGGTCAGAATGGGCCAGAAAACACATGTCAGGGTTTTGGGTTTTTCCTAAAGCAGAAGTGATTCCCACCCACAGGGCCCGCAGCACAGGGGAAACAAGGACAAGGGCACATTCCCACCGGAGCTTTTCCGATAGCTTTGCTGTGTTTGCTGCTGTGGAGGGTGGGCTGCTGGGTTCAGTGAGGTGCTGGGGATGGAGCCAGCCCTCGGGCTGAGGCCTGAGACCATGGCAGGGGCTGTGGTGTCCCCATCCCCGTCCCCATCCAAGGGTTGGGCAGTGCTGGGAGGAAACACAGCCAGCATTGCCCGGTGCTCCGTGCTGGGCTGCGATGGGTGGGAGCAGTGCCAGGATCCCAGCTGGGATCCAGCCTGGCACGGGGCTGCTGGGGTGGGACAGTGCCACCCATGGCTCTACTCGAGGAACATCCCAGGGTGGATGGGTCAGTGTTATCCAGGGCATTCCCCAAGGAACATCCCAGGGTGGATGGGTCAGTGTCACCCAGGGCTGTCCCCAAGGAACATCCCAAGGTGGATGGGTCGGAGTTATCCAGGGCTCTCCCCCAGGAACAGCCCAGGGTGGATGGATCAGTGTTATCCAGGGCTGTCCCTGAGAAACATCCCTGGGTGGATGGGTCAGTGTTATCCAGGGCTCTCCCCAGGGACCACCCTGAGATGGATGGGTCGGTGTCACCCAGGGCTGTCCCCAGGGTCCATCCCGCGGGGGATGGGTCATTGTCACCCAGGGCTTTCCCCAGGGACCATCCTGATGGGTCGGTGTCACCCAGGGCTGTCNNNGGACCATCCCGCCGGGTCGGTGTCACCCAGCGCTGTCCCCAGGACCATCCCGCCGGGTCGGTGTCACCCAGCGCTGTCCCCAGGACCATCCCGCCGTGTCCCAGCGCTGGCACCTCGCGGGTGACAGGGACATTCGGGGCCCTGCCGCCCTCTGCAGGCGCGGACAGGGCTCGCAGGGAGCAGCGCCCGGGTTGGGCTGGGAAATCCCGCGGGGATCCTCGGCTCCCCCAGCCCTGCCCGGGCCACCGCTCACCCAAATCTCCGTGTCCCCACGTCCCCACGTCCCCACATCCACGCGGCTTTTAAATCCCTCCAGGGATGGTGACCCCACCGCTGCCCTGGGCAGGGCCCTAAAACTCTTTCGGTGAGGAAATTTTCCCTGATACCCAACCTAAACCTCCCCTGGTGCAACTTGAGGCTGTTTCCTCTCATCCTTGTTGTCCGGGAGAAGAGACCGACCCCCGCGCGGCTCCACCCTCCCTTCAGGTGGCTGCAGAAGGCGCTGTGCAAAACACGGATTCCTGCCTCACGTATTTTTTACTCTCTAATAAAGATGTTTGACAGCCAGAAATCCAGCAGCTGCCATAACACAACGCAAGAGAAGTGACTACAACTAACAGAAAATCTGGTCCCAGGTTTGATTTGGCTTTCTTGCACCCTCACAGAAGTACAGTTAAACACTAGGAGGTGAAGGAAAATAAATCTACTTAACACACTCCATGCTGCTGTAAAGCAAAATTCGAGTTAGTTGTTGGGGAGGAGATCCAAACAGAACCTTTGCCTGCATCAACCAGAACTGTCAGCAATACTTTTAGGGGAGAAAAGCACCACAGTGAACCAAAACACCAAACCTCTTTGGTTTAGGCTCGGACTGTGCCCACCAGCCCCCAGGAGCACCCTCACCCACGGCGCAGACACAGATGTTGTATTTCCACTCACAGAGTGGAAAGCACTCACAGAGAGTGGCAAATCAAACCCCGTGGAGCTGCACCCAGTCCCCATGCCAGGCCTGGGCTGGAGGCACGAGCTGGGCGCTGCTAAGGGACACGTTACCCCTCAGGACGGGCTGTCCCCAGGGCTGTGACCCAGCACGTGGATGAGACACTCCGGGATGTGGCTCCCGTGGGTGACACATTCCCACATCCCCATCCAGGCATCCCCCGGGGTCCCTTCCTTCACCAGGCACCCCAGGAAGGTGCTGCAGAGAGGTGGGTGAACATCGTGGCCACCCCATGACACGGAGCAACAGCACAGGGGCTTGCATGTTTCTCCCTTTGCAATCTCTTTTTACCACCCTAAATTCCATTACTTTGAATTTAGTAAAAGCCTTCAGGATTTATTTTTTTTCCAAGCCAGTTATAAAAAGGACATTGGAATTACAATTCCGGTGCTAACAATAGCATTACTCAAAGCTGCTGCCCAGAAGTGGGGAGCTCTGGATAGAATAAAGACCTAAACTAAAATGTCAATAATAACTCTTTTTTTTTCCTCTCCCTGTCTTCCAGCCCGCACAATCTGCTCGGGTCCCTCTATCTTAATGAGCATTGAAATGGTTTCAAATTAGATCTGCAGAAAATTGAATTTTTTTCCCTCAGAAGCTTAGTCTGGCCTTTAAAGGCCACTGATCGTATTTTGGTTTTGTGGGAGAGCATCTTTGATCTGGAAGGCTCACAGCTCACACAGAGACACGGCTCATTACCAGCAATTTGTTGCTGTTGGAATGTGAGTGGAGGGGGACAGGCACCGTGGGGAGAGTCAGGGACAGGTTTGGCTGGGGGGTCCTTGTCCCCAGACCCCACGAGCCCCGTGTGGCTCTCGTGGCCCGAGCCTGGCCCCCAGGCTGGCAGCTGGGTGGCCCCCAGGCTGGCAGCTGGGTGGCCACCAGGCTGGCCTGGGTTTGCAGCCAGCTGCTTTCAGCTTGGTTTGGTCCCCAAAAAGGTGGGATGAAAGAGCCCCATGAGCCCGAGCTGAGCTCCAGGTGGGCTGTTTGGGGACTCCTTGGGGACACCCCGGGTGACAGCAGTGTCTCGCTGAGCTGCAGCAGTGACCTGGCAATGCACCATGGCTTTTCTTGTACTGCTGCTGCTAAGCCCCCTCTCCACATCCGAGCTGGGGCTCGGTCCCAGGGGCTCTGGGGAAGGGGTCAGGCTGCCCGAGACCTGCTGCTCCCTCACTGCTGGGAAGATGCAGCAATCAGACTTTCCAGGAAAGCCTGTTACCATGGCAGGGCCCAGCTGCTGCTGCTGCTGCAAAAGGAAAAAAAAAAAAATCTAGATGGTGCAAAGCTGAGCAATCCTGAGCACTGCAGTGCCCTCACTGTCTGGGGGTGTTTGTAGGGCACAAATGGCCTCAGGGTGAGCAGTTGGGGTTAAGCTGGGGCTTGCACCTGGGTGTAAGAGGAGCCACCAGGCCTGGGAGGGAAGGCAGCAGAGGCTGTGACACTGCAGGGCACATCTGCCCCCTGTCCCCATCACAGTCCCCGCTTGTCTCAGTCACACTGGGATGGGCAGAGTCCCTGCGAGGTCACAGCAGCACTTTGATGGTTGGCTTGAGAACGTTCTGCAAGGAATGCAGCTGCCCCAGGTGTTCCTAGAGCAGCCTCCTCAAAGGAGTTCTTGATGAACTGCAGCAGCTCCCTCTGCTCGCCCCAGTGCCCCTCCTGAGCCCCCAGTCCCACTGATGGGGGAACAGGGCCAGGAAAGCCACCACAGGCACCCACCAGCTGCATGGGAGCTGCATGGGAGCTGCGTGGAGTGTCAGACTGCTGTTAGAGGACACAAGAAAAGAGGCTCTGACACCTGCTAGGTTGAGCAGAGAGAGGAAAAGAAGAGACTTTATTTACATTTCTCGTACTTTATAGGTTTCTCAATTCCACACGGGATTGGAGGACATGTCACTTCCTCCTCAATCCCACTGGAGAAAAAGGATGCTCATCAAACTGTCTCTGATACTACAAAAATGTAAGCAAAAGATGACAGTTAAGAAAACATTAGCCATTATTTACATAAACTCCATGAAGAATTTTATCTGATTCCATATTATACACAAAAGGCTTAGCAAAAACAGGACAACATCAGACCACCAACAGGCACTGATGGCCACGGCCAGCCCACTACAAGGGCCACAGAGAAAGGGACTGTCACTGCTGCTTGCCCACTGGGTGACAACACACCGCAGAGCTCCCTTCAGCTGCTCTACCTGCCACCAGCTCGGCTGGCAGGGGCACGGGCTGGGGGTGGTGTCCAGCTCGTGGTTCTGGCACGGGCAGGGACTCAGCTCTGGAGAGCAGCACTGTTAAAAACATAATCAGAAACCTTTTTGGAAAAGGTTAACT
>VYXC01007182.1:92426-127237 GCA_013397175.1 Platysteira castanea
TAGTTTCATGTAAATAATAGCCAATGTTTACTTAACGGTATTTTCTGTTTTTCATTCCTTTTGTGATAAGAGAACTTTGATGAGCACCTTTCTTCTCCAGTGGGATTGAGAAGGAAGTGACATGTCCTCCAATCCTCCTTGTGGAGTTGGAACGTGTGTAAGAATGAAATAATGTAAACAATAAAGGTCTTTATTCCTTTCCTTTCTGCTGAACCTAGCAGGTGTAAGAGCGTCTTTATTGTGTCTCCCCAGACACAGGGTGTGGATGGGGAAGGCATCGCTCCTGCCCTGGCAGGGGAGGTTTCAGAGCTGCCTCCTGCTCTGGCCAGGGCGGGTGTGCCAGGTGTGACTCACCTGCCTCGTGACAGCTCCGGCTGGCCCCGGGGCGGTGACCTTTGAGTCTGGCTCTTAGCTCATGGAAACCCAAATAGTGACTCGGGAAAAGGAAACCCCGATGGGCAGGGGTAGGAGCAGCAAGGTGCGGTGGCGGGGGAAAGCTGTGCTCCCCCAGCTTTTTCCCCCAGCATCCCTCTCTGATGCAGCCAGCCAGCAAACTCCTTTGGAAAGCATTACTTCACACAGGAAAATGTGCCGAGGCTGACGGTGCCCTCGGGCAGAGCCAGAGCTTCAGCAGCAGCTCGGGCTGAGGGATTAACTCCTTCCCCTGCGTGCCTGGCTCGGGGTGGTTTTCTGGTCATCGTGTCAGCACTGCTGGGGTGCCACCCTGTGCCTTGCCCAGGCCCTGGGTGGTGGGAAGGGCTCTGCACTCAGCCATATGCCATGGAGAGGTGGTTTTGTTTGGAAGGGGACCCTTGGCTGTGCCACCAGGTGTTGGTTGGGTTGGTCACTCCATGAGCCACTCACATCAGCAGGCGAAGGGGGTCAGTGTCACCCTGAGCCTTGCTCCTCTGGGTGCATCTGCTCCTGCACCAAGCCATGGTTTGGCTCAGGCATCCTGCTCCAGGACGTGCCAAAGGGCTGCTCTCTGCATTCCTGCAGGAGCAGCTGCTGGGACGTGTTTCTCCATGCTGGGGATTGCTGTATTTTGCTCTGGACACATGGAGTACTGGTGAGGAGCAGGAGAATGAAGTGTTTTTGTCAGCAGTGGGGTGAGGAGATGTGAGCTGAGAGAGGGAGTGGGATTCTCTGTGAGCTGTCACAGGCAGCCAGGTGTGGGAGAGGAGGAGGGGTGTTTGTGGGGTGCCTGCACCCCAGGGTTCTCCAGCTGTGTCACTGATGTGACCCTCCGTGCACAATCTCCTGTCCCCCGACACCTCCTCCTGGGTTGTGTGGAGAGTTGAGGGATTTCTGGGGGATTTCTTGGTGACTTTTGTCCCTCCATGTAGGTCAGGGGCCATGCCACAGCTTTTCATGAGCTAGATTTGGGACATCTGGGCTGCTTGAGTGAATTAATCCTAGCAGGGGGCTGCTGAGCCACACAGAGATCCAACCCTCGGGTTGGCAGCTGTGGTGGTCTCATGTCACCATTGTTGTCACTGGCTCTCTGTCACAGGCTGTCTCCCCTACAGCCAACAATGTGGGAGTGTTCCTCGGCCATTTCTGGGAAGAACTCAGTGGATTTAGGTGAAAGTGCTGCAGGAGGTGTGATTGTGGACCTTGCCTGGCAGTGCCTAATGAGATGTCCCTTCCCTGGTGGTGAGTCTGTGGTGGAAGAGTGATCTGCCCACAGGGAGGGATGGGATCAAACACCAGGAGTGTGGGAAGAGCTGTTGGCTGGGTCCGTGGTGGGTCACTGTCCTGGGCAGCCATGCTGAGATATTGTCACAGGAGAAAAGGGAAGGAGAAGAACCAGGCAGTGAAGGGGAAGAAGACGTGAGAGCCAGGACAGATACAGGATCCAAATGTCTTGTGCCTCAGGTGGTGTCAGGCAGAGTTAGTGATCTCGTGCTGCTGGACCCTCTGCCTGCCCAGGACACCTCTTGGGATGGCAGACACCTGGGGATGGGGCTGCCCTGCTCCCACAGCACAGCATTTCCCTAGAGGAATCCCCATGACCCTTGAGCTCAGCCTGCTCCTACGTGTGGAACAGCAACTGCTGCCTTTCCCTGGCCCCGAGAAACCTGGTGTGGTTCTTGGTGTGGTCCTGTGCAGGGCCAGGAGTCGGACTTCGATGGTCCTTGTGGGTCCCTTCCAACTCAGGATGCTCCATGAGTCTGTGAAATGTCATTTTGCAGTGAGGGAGAAATGCAAAATCCCGAATGGTGCTGGAGTATGAGAGTCCAGCCTGTGGTTTCAATTTTTCCTCAGGCAAGGTCCCATTGGGATCACTGAGGCTGAGTGAGTGAATCCTCCTATTCCCACAGCCCGTAAGCTGTGCAAACAAACTGCTGTCCCTGCACATGCTGAACCTCATGGGGAAGGGAGGACAAGCATTCCACCATCCAATCCTTCTCCCCAGGTCCACGCTGAGCAACGGGAACTCTTCCAGCAAAGGAGAGCAGAAATCCAGGCAGTGCAATTAGAATTACAATAATAGTAATTAATGCCTTGCCTCTCTCTAAGGATTTTCTAGAGGCTTGCCAGGTGCTGGCTGGGCATTAACTGATCAAAGTCAGATGGCACCCACGTGAAGGGGATGGGTGCCAGCTGGACCACGGGACCTCAGAGCCTCAGCTGGGGACTCGCTCTCCGTGCCCTCATCTTCCTCCGTGGTTTGGAGGGGGAGATTAGGAGGAGCTGCTCTAAGAATCCCAGGGATGAGGGTTAATGGATGGGGGAGAGGACCGGGTGGGGAGCACCCTGTGTGTTACCCAGGGGTGCTCAGCTGGCCCCAAGGATGTGAGCTGAAGGGCCTGTGTGTGTCCCTGTGTGCAGGGGCATGAGTGAGCTCTAACCTGCACGTGTCTGTATGTGGGAGGCTGCTCCTGCACGCACGTTTCAGTCCACACAAAAATGCCAGTCCGTGGGCTTGCACAGACACAAGCCAGCACAATAACACGGGGGCTGGAGAAAACGCATTACAGGGAGAGGCTTGAAGAGCTCAATCGCTCTGTTTACCACAGACGTTTTGAGGTGTCTTTATTCTGATGTGTAAACACCGTCACAAGGAGAAACGATGTGGCACCAAAGGAGCCTTTCACATCAGAGAACAGCAGAACAAGCAGCAAGGGCTGAAGCTGCCAAAGTTGGCCTGAAGAGCAGGTGGGCATGCTGGCACAAAGGGGATGAGCAGTGGAAGCAAAGTGCCCGGGGGCATGGCAGGGTTTCTCTCGCCCGGTGAAGGGCAGTCCCTCTGGCATCTCAGCCAAGTTATTCCATAATCAGGCACTCAGTGTGAGGGTAAGCCAGTGTTATTTGTTATGCTGTCAGAGCCCCTCATATTTCAGTCTCTTCCTTGCTCCTTGAGTGAGGCCTGGGGCACTGTATCGGGGTACAGTGAGGTGCGGAGAGAGTCCACAACTAATTAAAGTTGTAAAGTAGGTGTGCTTTTAATGGATTAATTATGATGCTGGACACATGAGAGGTCATCCTCCAAAGACAAGAGGTCATCCTCCAAAGACGGGCGTACCCCGGCAATGCTCAGCTTGCTATTTATCGAGTTACAAGTTATATATGCATTAAATTATACATATTCATTATCTGTCCGTGCTTCGTGCTGTAATTAGCTCAAAAGTCATTAGCGTTTTAATGTGCCTGTGCACTGCCGCCTGGTGGTCGTGGGCCGGGGGCTCTGGGATGAAGTAAAGGTCTTCCTCAGGCTTGAACTTTTCACCCTGCTTCCTTGCACGTGCTCTCTAAGTTCCTGGTCCAAGTCGAAACTCCAGGGCTGGTTCTAGCTGATTCCAGGATCCGAAACCAGGACCTGTAGTCACGGTCTCTACCCCTCATCAATGGCCCTACATCCTCCCCTTTCTGCTTGGTAAGTATAATGAGTATTGAGCAAGCAACATACATTGTCTAACAAGCAGCTGCAAAATTTAGCAATACCAGTAATGCCCACAACAAGCAATTAACCCTTAAATCCTAAACCCCTCTGTATCAACAGGGTGGTGAAGCATCCATGGGATGGAGCTCAAAGCAGCTGCCTGGCCTCTTTGCAGAGCCCCTGAGCAGTGGTGCCTCCTGGCTCTGCCCTGTGGGTTGTTTCTGATTGCTTCCTGCTCTCCTCTCACCCTCCCAGGGCTTGGGCTGTGGTGGGGCTGGTGGCCCTTGTGTCTGGGAGGCTTGGTGAGACCAAGGGGCACAATAGGCAGGTGGAGTTCCAGGAACAGTGGGGAGCATCTGCAGACCCCCGGGATATTGTGCCAGAGTTGCCCAGAAAAGCTGCGGCTGCCCCTGGATCCGTGGAAGTGTCCAGGACCAGGCTGGACAGGGCTTGGAGCAACTCGGGATAGTGGAAGGTGTCCTTGCCCAAGGCAGGGGGAAGAATGAGATGGTCTTTAAGGTCCCTCCCAACCCAAACCAGTCTATAATTCTATCACATGTTGATCCCAGAGATTTGTACACCGCTGGTGGGACATCCAATTCCAACTCCACCCTTGGGGAAGCTGCCTGGTATGGGGATTCAGTGTCGCCACTGAGAATGGCTCCGGTTGGGCTGAGGTCTTAGGAGAGACGGGCGGGCCCGTCTGGCAATAGGCGAGACGAAGGGCAATAGGCGAGACAAAGGGTAGGATAGTTGCCAGGAGATTAGGTGAGAAGATTGTAATCTCTGGCCGTTGGAGATGTAACCCTAGAAGCCGAAATTTGTAGCTGCTTGAACCGTTGGTTTTTAACAGTATATAAAGATGCCTTGTACAACAGAAGTTGGCTTTGCATGCACCCGGCGGAGTCCGAGATCCAATCCCCGACAGCCTGGGAGCTGCCTCGCAGATGAACCCGCAGAAGGGGGACCGGGGATTTTGGCTGTGGCCTCCTGCGAGGAGGGAGACGGTGTGCAGGGAGGTGTGGCTGAACGGTACCACCGCTGCCTGAACTGCGGGAAGGTGTCAGCCTGAAACAAATGAGTAATTGTTGTTCTCTTGGTATCAAATGACGTAGTTAACCGGCCAGCAAATCAGCTGAGAAGTGGTGAGGCACTGAGCGAAGCAGGGAAATTATTTAGAAGGGTAATAAACCTAAGTGTAATAGAAACATATCAGGGTAATGGATTTTACTTACACAGGAATACAGAGCGGCTGTCAGTGGTTTAAGTAGCACAGGGAGCCCTCCATGGCAGTTCACATCTGTGTATTTTAGTTCAAGGGGAACTTAAGAAACCTAAAGGCCAACTTCCACAAAGCTCTGCTGCTTTGTTTCCCCCTCCATCACAGCAGCAGTGTGTGTGGTGGGCTCACGCAACTCACGCCCTCGCCAACCCCAGAAGGGGGGAGAGGCTGGAAAAGCAAAAGCAAGAGAATTTGAGGGCAGAGAGAAAGACTCATCTTGTAACAAGAGAGCAGGAGACGCTCTGGGTGTCCCCACGGTGCCCTCTCCCCTGCAGCCACGAACCCCGGAGCGTCGGGCAGGTGGAAATGACCTCGCGAGGTACAAACTGCCCCGGGGGTAACGTGCTGCTGCCTCACCCAGCCGCGCTCGCATCATTAACCCGGCATCACTCACGGCCCAGGTATGCCCAGGCATTTCCGCGGTGCCTCTCCCGGAACAGTCCCGGCTCCCCTCGCTCCGCTCAGCCCCAGCGCAGGGGAAACTGAGGCACGGTCAGGTGGGGCTGTGCCTCCTCCGTGTCACCAGGCGCAGCTGGAAACTCCTGGAAAGACAAGAGGGGAACAAATTCAAGTCACAAGCAATGTCTGTGACTTAACGATGGAGTCTTGTGTGTCTCACACTTGCAGCCGCCGCTGAGCCCTCCGTGGGCACATTTTGCCCACATGTGACACCAGTCACGGCTTCTCTCCCAGCACCTCTGGTTGGAGCTTGTCTGTGCTGCTGGCAAAGCACGGCTCAGGTGCTGCTGAGGGGGGTTTAATGATGATTTTTTTCCTTTTAATAACTACTATGTTCTTTGTCAGAAAATTTTATGTTCCTTGAAGTTAGGGGAATGTGGTGACATCTGAAAGGAAAATTTTATTCTAAAGCTTGTCTTGACATTTGTTTTTCTTCTCTCTGTTTAAATCTGCCTTTTAATAAGGGGGAAAGGAGGAAGGGAGAGCAGACAGAATACAGAGGAAGTGAGATTTCCCACAACAAAACTCTTCAAAACAATTTTTTTTTTTAAGCAAAACAATAGTCAAAAACACCAGAAAGCAAATCGTGGCACTTTACCAAACATCGTTAGCTTACTTTTTTTTAACTGCTCTGAGTTTTAACTCCAGTGACTCCTCACACAAGTAGATAAGAGGAATGACTCTGGGGCACGGGCAGGTGAGCAGGGAAGTAGGAATGTAAATACACATTTTGACTGCAATGAGTAAAATCCTCCTGAATCCGGCATCCGTGGGGGGAATGATGGGTGCCCTGGCACTGCAGGCATTGAAAACACTGAATTATAGAATCACAGACTGGTTTGGGAATTTAAAGATCATCTTGTCCCACCCCCCTGCCATGCGCAGGGGCACCTCCCACTGTCCCAGGTGGCTCCAAGCCCCGTCCAGCCTGGCTTTGGACACTGCCAGGGATCCAGGGGCAGCCACAGCTTCTCTGGGCACCCTGTGCCAGGGCCTCACCACCCTCTAAGTAAAGATTTTCTTCCTAACATCCAATCTAATCCTCCTCTCTGTCAGTTTAAAACCACTGCCGTTGTCCTGTGACTATCTGCCCATATAAAGTCCCTCTCCTTCCATTTTTTTAAGCCTCCTTAAGGTACTGGAAGGCTGTAATGGGGTCTCCCCAAAGCCTTCTCTTCTCCGTGCTCCAATTATATCCCTCTAGCTATGTTTTACAGACTGCTATACACAGTGTAGCTGTGATCCAGGGGATGGATCAATGCTGGGGCATCTCTGCTGGCCATGACATGACAAGGGACCCTGTGTATCTTAGCACAAATCCTTGCAGTACTGCAGGTGTGCCTGGGTGCTTTTGTTCAGCTCCTGGTGCAGGAATCCTTTTTATTCACGTCGTGACCTTGGGCGAGCAACTTTGCCGTGCTTAAAATTAACTTCTCTGCAAACAAGGTGCATAAATCTCTGTGGCAGGAGAAGCTGTGACACAGCGCGAGGGGCTCGGGTTTGGTGAGGGGTTTTTCCACCCTGAGTTGTCACACGTGTGGTGTCCCCTCTGGGGTAAGGGTGCCAGTGCTGCCTTTGGCCACTTTCCATGGGGGAAGAGGGTTCAGTAAAATCTGCTGTAGCTCAGGGTGTTTTCACCCCCCCCCCCACTTCTCCTAATTTGTTTGCTTTTGCTGGCAGAGCTAAACGGGCTGCAGAGACTGATGAAAAAGGCTGCAGGCTCGTCTTACAAAATAAAAAGGTTGGAGCAAACTGGCGTGCCTAGCCTGGGAAAACAAAAGCTAAGGGCAGCACAAGGAGAGCGGTGTGCGGACGGATCTCAGGGTACGCCCTGCGGGAGGAGATGAGCTGCAGAAAGCCTTGGCACAAGACTGTGGAGTGTCTGTAGCCTGTGACTACACGCAGCCGGGAAACAAGAGAGAGCTCTTAAACACCAAGGGAGGGAGGGCCTAGAAAGGTTTCCCAGCAGGAGCCCTGTGTGCCCGGAGCACACGAGCTCCTTTGGTGCCTTGTTAGGGGTTTCAGGTCGCGACAGCCACCACAAGGCAGCACGGAGGGTCCCACAGCCCTGCATACCTGGGCTGGTATCACCGCGGGCCGAGGAGCAGCCGTCTGTCTGTCCAGCCAGGTCCGGGCTGGGTGTGCTCTGCAGATAAACACAGCTCCTGTTACACTTATTAATTCTGCCTGTGTACGCAGCCTGCTCGCCATCGGCCAGGAGGTGCCTTTTCCCGGTGCTGCCTTTGGTGGGGGTTTTACAGATGGTTTCTATTCAATCAGGCAGAGCTCAGGGGTGTGTCCGTGGCAAGTGTATGAAGTGTGCTGGTCGTGCCTGGCTTCCTGGGACACACTGACCTTCACCCAGTGATCCACAGGGAGCAGGAGGCCGTCAAGAACTCCTCAGCCCCAGTCCCAGGTGGCTGTCAGGTCCCTTGTGTTTGCCTCTTACTGGACACTTAAAGCGATTGGGGTTATAAGAACAGGAGCAGGGAGAGGTGACAGCTGGGCCTGGAGAATTACAGGGAGGACATGAGATTAGAGGGAGCAGGGATCACCGAGAGGCAAGACGGCTCCATGCTGGGCAGCCGGCTATTTCCCTCACAGCCTGACCCCACAAGTGGCTCCTTCCCTTACAGCAGTCAGGGATCCATCACCTGTTCCTTCCCTCATAGCCTGACCCCACAACAGGCCCCCTTCCCTCCCAGCACGGCCCAGCCCCTGGCGCTGCCCCTTCCCTTGCAGCGCAGCCCTACGAACATCTCCTTCCCTCAGCAGTCAGGGATCCATGAGCTGCCCCTTCCCTCACAGCCCAGCCCCACAACCTGCTCCTTTCCCTGGCCGCACAACTGGCCCCTTCCCTCGGCACTCAGTGACCCACCAGCTGCCCCCTCCTCGCCGCCCGGCCGCCGCCGCTGCCCCGTGCCTCAGGCCCGNCCGGGGCAGGCACAGCGCGGGCCGCAGGTACGAGCGGAGCCGGCGAGCGCAGCGGAGCGGCCGGGCCGGCGCGGCCATGGGGAAGGTGCAGCTCTTCGAGATCCGCCTGGGCGACAGCCGCGTCGTCTACAGCCCCGGCGAGCCGCTGGCCGGCACCGTCACCGTGCGGCTCTCGGGCTCGCTGCAGTACCGAGGTGAGCCCGCGGCCTGCCGTGCCCTGCCGTGCCGTGCCCGCAGCCCGCGGGGCCACACGGCGGTGCGGATATCTCGGGGGGGCGGTGCACGGGCTGCCCTGGCCCGCGGGGCGCCGTGGGGATGGTGCCGAGGAGCAGCCGAGTTCCCTTCCCCGGCTCCGGGGACCGGCGGCTCCGGGGCTGCCCCATCGCTGCTGCCCCTGCTGCCATGCGGCGGCCGGGAGGGGCTGATGGGAGCAACCTGCTGGGTTATTTCCTCCTCCGCTTCCTCCTCTTACTTTTTGCTCCTAGCCCAGAAATAAGCAAACACCCTCCCCACCCCCTTCCCAAAACAGCTCAGCGCGGGGCCGTGCCACAGCAGCCTCCGGAGCTGGCGGGTGCCCAGGCAGCGGGAGGTGGTGGAGGAGCCGCTCGGCCGCCTCGTTCTGCTTCCCCGGAGCCCTGCGGCTTCCCAGGGCTGCCGGCATCGCTCCCGAACCTGGTGCCCCTGGGTCGGACGGAGCCCGAGTGTGCGAGGGCAGGGCAGTGGGAGGAGGTGGGCGATGCCGTGTCCCGGTGGGCAGCAGCCCTGCCCCGACAGGAGGGAGGCGATGGGCGATGCTGTGTCCTGGCAGGAGCCGTACCCACCCATCGGCTCGCAGGCACCGTGCGCAGCGAGCAGCCGCCTTGTAACATCTCGAATGAACTCGGGCGTTTGAGTTGTGGCTGTCTGTACTAGCCCGGGAGATGTCCAGGCTGTGTACGAGGTCCTGTGTGTGCCAGAGGAGAGAGTGCCCGCTGGGCAGCAGTGGTCTGGAGCAGGAGGTGTTGGGGTACGGGGTGGTTGTTGCTCCACGCGAGGCTCAGGCCATGCCCGTGGCGGGTGCAGTCCGTCAGGACAGAGGGATGGGGCTGGGCTGCAGGGAAATGAGCTGCTGGGCTCGGATCATCCAAACTGGGAGCTTCCTCCCCCGCCTTAGAGAAGTCATTCGCATTTGCAAGTCAGCTTTGTGCTCAGTGCTGTGGAAATGTGAACCGATTTGCTGTTTTCCCTGAGGTCTTGCTTGCTTCTCGTGTGTGCATGCTGCTTCCTTTGTAACAAATTATTAGAGGGGGAAAAAAAGATCAAGTAATGTAAAATGTGAAGTCTCTGTTCAAGAGCTGTCAGCCTGGATGATGGTGCCTGTGCTTGCCTATGTCTTGCTTTTGCAAGCACCTCTCCAGTTGTCTGCAATACTTTTTTTCCACAGGAAGCTTCCAAAAAGCTATCTAGGACAAGTGCAGACTTGTAGCCTGTTTAACTCCTGTCAGAGCAAAACAGTTGCCGATCCAGAGTTTATCTCCTCGGAGAGTAATCCCAGATGCACTTCTTCCAGCAAAGATGTTCTTAATGAAGTCTGGCTGACTTCCCTCTTCAGCCCATCCCGTTGATTTCCATCCATTCCTGAAGGTGCTTCTTGGGAGGGACAAGAGTTTGGCCGTGGAGGGTTTGGTGTGCTGGCTCCTTGTGCTGCCAGCTGGCCATGGCTACACCTTGCTGCTGCCTCTACAGCTCCCATCTTGGAGAGGAACTGCCAGGTTCTGCTCTACACCAGCTCTCCTTTTCTTCCTGGTCTTGTTGTAGGGCAGGAGGAAGGCGTCTCTTTGTTCTAGACCTTTCTGCTTCCTGATTTCTTTGATTCTGAGATGCATCGGGGTCTGGTGTTAAGTACAGGTCCTGAACTCAAGAGGGGTTTCGCTGGGGGATCTGGTGTTTGGTTCTAGTGCAAGGATTTTGGTAAGAGCTGGGGCAGCTGAGCTCTAGGAAAGCTGGCAGAAGCATCGAGCCAAAATCTTAAGGTGGGCTCCATGTGGTTGTTTCTTCTGCTGTGCTGAGGTCACCTGGGAAGCTCTTTCAGGCTGGGTTTCCTGTACAGTGGCTTCATGAGCTGGGGTAGAAACTTTCCATTACTGGTGTCTGAACTCACCCAGTTAAGTCACATTTGGATGTGAAACCAACTCCTGCCAAGCACAAGGTGACTCTTTGCTGTGTGCTCTCCCTCCTGCTTTGTATCTTATCATCTCTGGTATTTAAACCCTCCACACTTGCCTGGGGATCTCTTGGGCACCCTCTCCTTCTTTCTGGATGAAGGAAATGGCTCACCTTCAGAGGAAGAGGCTCATGTAGCTACTGAAACAGCAGGTTACCTGCTGAAAGAGATCTTAAAGGGACTTGTGAGCCCTACTGAGCTCCAGGGGCTCAGCACTGGAGGGAAGAGACAGCCTGACATGCTCTGCCTTCCTGCTTGGCTGTGGGGAGAGCTGGGTGGCATCAACTCACCTTACATTGTATATACCACCCCCCCATACCTTCTGTGGCCAACTGTGACTTTCCAGGCTGATAAACTGCTCCCAGGAGAAGACACAACGTCCTTACTCCTGGCAGGTCTGGCCCACAGCACCACGGTTTGGTGCTTTCCATCTCCTGAGCCAGGCGAGTCCGGTGCGGTGACTTCTCGGTGCTGTGTGAGATCACAGCCGGAACCAGCCTGCAGGTGACTCTTCACACGGTAACTTCTGGCTCTTGAAAATTACACCTTCTGAAAGGTGACAGTGCAAACAAACAGAGCTCGCTGTGCCTCGCTAAACGCATGAGAAATCTTGGGTCATAGGACAGCGTAGCTGGGGACACGCCTTTTGGGATCATGAATGTTCCCGCTTACGCTCGCGTCAGTGCCAGCCCTGCTGAGTGGCACTGAGGGCTGTTCAGGAGCACATCATCTTCAGCTGACCTTGCAGCAGCATCACAAATACTGACTGGTCCTTGGTGACCCACGTGGACCTTCTGAGGAGCCACACTTCTTCCTGTGCCTGTGCCAGGGTGAAGGACCTTCCCAGAAAACTTTTGAGCCTCAGGGGAAAGCGCTGATGGAAATGGAGAATTCCTAATCATTGTGCCTGGCTTGCTGGGTAAATCATCAAACGTGTGTGTACAAAGAATAATTAATCTTACAGGAAGCTTGCGCAGGGACAGCTGGAGATGGAGTTAATTTGGGGGGAGGGAGGAGGGAAGCCAGATCATTTGGAGCAGGGCAGGCAGTCCTGGTTGCCGGCAGGAGCGTGCGGGAACAAAGGCTTGTGCTGCCTGGAGATGCTGGAGCACTTTCCTCTCAACTCTGTGGCTTCCAGGGGCCATGTGGATTTTTTCGGTCCCGCCTGCCGTTCAGCGAGGCTCCAACAAGCGTGATGTTGAAATAACAGCCCTCTCTGCCAGGTCATTGAGAGTAAAGAAAATCAGCAAGTGCCTTCCGGAACAGATTTCAGCACTTTGCTATTCTCCACTCTGTTATTTGGCTGTCCAGGTTTATGCAGGGCTGACTTGATTTTAAAATCACTCCCTTGAGCTACAAAGCTCCAGACCCAAGTACCTGTGTTTGTTCATGCTCTGGAAATACAGATACATAATTCCCGTTTCTGCAGAGAGCCCATGAATCATAATTTTCTTCTCTGATCTTAAATGTAGTAAATATTCTCCCTTCTCATATGGAGAACAGAGAAAGCTGCTGGTGAAGGGGGATGGAGAGCAGGGCACTGGAAGCCTGAGTCATGTGTCCAAACTAAAAGGTAACTTCTGTTCCCTAGAAGGGCGGTAGGGAGAAGTTTGGGTTTGGTGGTTCTGACGTGTGTGTAACCTGTGCCCTTCCTGAGGGGAAGGGATGACACCAAAGGACTCTGTTGGCCACGATTCTCCTACCACTTGACCTCTGATACAGTGGAAAACATTGTTCCTGCAGGAAGGCTGTGGCTTGGGAAAGTGCTGGGGAAAAGGTGGATTCAGTCCCTGCATAGTGCTCTGGCTCTCTCCTGAGTCAGAGTTTGTAAAGGAGGATTGGAAATCCCTGTGCTGGCAGCATAGGTCACCTGCCCACCATCGGGGCAGCAGGGACCCCATGCCTGGACCCTACTTTGGGGTGTGGGGAGGGAGCGTGGCCTGCAGAGCTGAGCAAGGCCTGGGGGTTTGGAGGGCAGGAGCAGCTCCATCACTGTCCCTGGTGATCCTGGCAATGTCCCATGAGGTCCTCGAGCTGTCTGGTATCCACCAGCAGCACTGGGTGCCAGGATGAGGCGAGGCTGGCACTGCTGCCCAGGAATGCTGGTGGATGGCTCCGCAGCATCGCTCCCGCAGGCTGGATGGCTCCTGCTGGAGGGGAGCTGGATTAACTTTCTTTTCTCATTGTGTGAAGCGAGACAGTGGGGAGCTGTGTGGCCAAGTCTGTCTGAGGCTGGGGAACAAAAGAGGGATTTTTGCTCTCCTGGCTGGCTTGCTGCTAGAGCTCCAACTCCTCTGGAGTCAATAACTAATCACGAGATGGGTTTGTGTCTCTTGTCGCTGCAGTGAGCTGCTCTCCGCCGCTGCCCCCGCCCGCACACCACTTGTGCTCAGCTGAAAAACTGTTTGCTGCTTTCCTTGGCGAGGAGACGTGCCACGGCCTCCCATCCCTTGTTTAACAAAATGAGAGGACAAGCGGAGTGGAGTTCTGTCTGTCTGATTTGCTTCCAAGTGTGACAAACGGGGTGTGAGTGCTTATTCCTTCCCTGGAGCAGCGCAGAGCTGTCAGAGATGTAGCTTGTCTTTCAGGGCTGGAGTCAGGTAGGCGGCTGGGAGGCTCCCTGGCTGGGAGGACGAAGCCTGGTGGGTTTCCATCCCTCTCCTCCCCAGCCAGCTCCCTATCCCAGGCTGGGCTGGGAGAGGAGGAGCAGCCAGGGAGGCGCATGGACGGGTGTGCTCCACTCGGGCTGGGTTGCGGAATACTTTGTGCTGGAAGTCATCCCCAGGGAAGAAGTAGGTGTGTAGAAGACACAGGTGAAGTTTTGCTAGAGGCTCTCATGGCCAGTAAGAGGAGGATGGACATGTGGATCATCCTAATCCTCATGGAGAGGGGATGCTCAGGCCCTTCCAAGAGAGGAAGGAAGTGAGGTGGTGGCGTTGTGCTGCAGGGCTGCTGCAGACCTGACCTGTGCCAAAGCAGAGAGAAAGGTGCTCTGCCAGGCACTGGGTAAGGTCTTTTCCTTCTCCTGTTCAGGGCAGCTAGTCCTGAAATGGCCTGGCAAACATGTCAGGGGCTGGGCTTTGGTTTGGTGCCTCATTTCCTGAGGGCTGATTGCTGAGTGTACTAGTTCGCAAGCAAACTAGTGAGAGCCGCCAAGTCAGAAATACAATTTAATAGGAAAAATAAAATAAATGCAATAGTACAAAAATAACCCTAACCTACTGACAGAGTCAGAGTACAACCTGACCCCCTGACGGTCAGGGGGTTGGTAGCAGTCTGATTAAAGGGTGACTGCAGTCCTGGAGTGATGGTTCTGTTGAAGCAGTGATTCTGTAGAAGGGTCTGGTCTTCCTCTGGGAACCCAGTGGGAAAGGCTGCTTGTGCTGTTCCAAACCCCAGACTTTATCCTTGTGGAAATGCTTGGCTCCTTCCCCCTGGGTGTAGCATCTCACAATGGGATGGTGAGTCATGAGGCAAGGCTTTGATGGGCCATTAACAGGAGATAGTCCAGGAGTGAGTTATTTATGGGTCATGCCAAGGCATTGATGGACCCATTAACAGAAGATAGTCCGGAGGAAGAACGCAGGGGACATTGCTCCACCTGGTTTCAACAGCTCATGAGGATGGTAATAGAACACATTGTCACCCAGGACACCGAGATATCCAACGTACAGGCTTTAGGCTACTGGTGTGACCTCTGGAGTCTGGCAGCAGGAATTGCTGTGGAAGTTAATTGCCTCTTTGTGCTGCTCTTAAAATCTGTCACTCTTCAAATCTCTCGTGGAGAAATGCAGAGTGCTTAGGAGAGGAGAAAATGAGCAAAGGACCAGACTGTTGCCAGTCAGTGGATTTTTTTGCCTTGTGCACAGTTGTGCCTGTGTGTGCCCAGAGTCCCTGGCTTGCGTTCAGGATCCAAACCAGAGGTGAAATGGATCCATACCCCGAAGGTGTTCAGGCTTCTGTCTGCTTGTGATGGCTTTTAAACAGCAAATCCACATTCCCAGCTCTTTCTGATGGCAAATTAAAAGTAGGCAATGGGGTGCACAAGTCAGGTGGGAGTGAGGTGTTTTGCCCTGGCTAGGTTTGTGGGTAGAGAGCTTTTACCACAACGTGGGCACCTGTGGCTGGGTATTGCTCTGTGCAGAGGGGTGGCCAGTGCCATGAGTTTGAATTGCATGGCTTGAGCAAATTCCCAGAGGTGTATTGGGATCTTGAGATGCTGGATGATGGCAGTGGAGAGGATATGGGGTGTCCTGAGGAAAACATGGAGCTGCTTTTGACCCCCTCGACAAGATGAGGGTGGCAAGCTAGTGCCAACCTGGAATTTTTTTGAGATTTTTAGTTTAAAAACACCCTGATCTCTGAGCACCTTAATCTTCATTAAAAACTGGAGTTTGTCAGATACCCACAGCAAAAGCTGTTTGCAAGGAGCGTAATAATTCCTGGAGCACTAATGCTTCTGACTTCACTCCTTTGTTCTTGCTGAGGGCACTGTGCTCTTTGACAGTCGTTCTGGCAGCTCAGACCAGAGGTAACAGTGCTGCAGCAGTTCCCTGTTCATCCCTCCCAAACAAACCCTCCTGAATCCCAAATATTCCCTGCAATAAGAGTGGGATAAAACGGGCTTGGAAGGCAACAGCTCTAGGGAGGAAAGCTCAGTGTATGGGTAGGAATTGGAGCCTTCTTGATGGGGAGTATCATCAGAGGTCTGAATGTCAGGGCCTGAGGTTCAGCTCAGGTCCCAGATGTTCTTTTTCTGTCTGCTGGAATCTCTGAGGAGCCCAGCCTGACCATGAGGACTGTCTTACCAACTTGTAGCACTCCCAGCACAGTGAGGATTTATTATGTATCTGGTGCTCTGGTAATAACAAGAACATAAGTCATCTCTCCAAAACGATGATCTTGCTATAAATAGAGAATCCAGCTGCTTGCGTTGAATGGCATCAAAGAAAATCACAGGAGCAGCTCTTATGCTTAGTGAAGTGGATTCTGGCTGTTTTCTTTGAAGATGCTGGGGTTGGGAGATTTCTTGACAACTGAGATGTGCGAAAGCAGCGCACGAGAGCTCAGTGTGACATGGGGATCCTTCAGCTGGGAGCAGGTGAGGCTGGGATCTCCCATCCCATGCTGGGATCTCCCATCCCATCCTGTGCCTTCCTGCCTCCCCAAACAGAACCTGCCCGCAGTTATACCTGGCCAGGTCGAGGAGGCACTAAATGCAGGCTTGCTTTACTGCTTGTAAATAAGGCTCTTCAGGAAAAAGCCCTTGAAACCTCCCCTTCTAGGAGGAGGGGAGCTGGCTCCAGGCTCGTGCTTAGGAGCTGCAGCAGCACTAAATCATTTGGAGGTGTCTCAGCAGTTCTGAGTGCTGAGTTGTGAGTTCAGTGCCTGGAGCGGCAGGAGGACGGACCCCGGTGTGGTTCCACGTGGTTGCCTGACTCCGTGCTCTGTGCTCTAAGTGGGCTCCAACCCCTCACACCAAAACTGTTCCCAGGATGGCTGAGCAGTCCTGAGTGTGCTGCTTTAGTCCTCCTGCCATGGAGGCAGAGGCTCTCTCAGGACGCTGGGTTGTGACAATATTGTCTGTGCTGAGTCCTCGCAGCCCCAGGGGTGTCCAGCCTGTGACAGACCTCCTGTCCCGCCAGGTGCTGGGCTGGCTTGGCACGTGCTCCTCCTCTGGAGAGTGGTTGTGGGGAATTTGTGCTCAGGAACATCCCTTGAGCCCCAGGAGGGGATGGAGAAGTGTCATCTCCCCTGAACCATGCATCTGCAGGGCTGTCTGTTGCTGAGGCCAGGAGAGCTGTGTCTGGCTGTGTCGAGGGGGGCAGTAAGGGTCTGCCAAAATGAGCAGCAGCCAACAGGACTTGCAGCCTTACCTCCTAGGAAAGGCTATCTGAGAGCCTCAGAAGAAAATGAGCGTGACTCAGTGCCGCAGCAGAGTCTGGCCCACAGGAGCCCTGGTGCTCTGGTATTACAGTAAGCCTGTTAAGCATGAATTTCCAGAAGTCTTTGAAGCCTTTATTTAGAAAGAGTCTGAAAAGGGAGTAGGCTCTGGTGAATCAACCTCTTTGTGGTGAGTAGGGAAACCTGATCAGTCGCCTGTTTATCTTCTGCAGTGCCTTTAGCAGCCAGCGTGGAGGGTGATGCTCCTGCGGCGGGGGCAGAGGGGCTGGCTGGGGAAAGAGCTCGTCAAACCTGCTCCTGGGTGTGGGAAGAGCAGAGCAGGGCTGGCGGTGGTCGCACACAGAGGTGTGTTCCCAGGACATCAGAGAGCTCAGCCTCCCTGGCTGCTCCTTTTCCACGGGAGTCGCAGCTTGTTCTGCCAGCGAGGTGGGAGAAGGTGCCGGGCTTTGCACTTGCTGGGAAAGAACAATTGAGTTTGTTAATGAGTTTAAAGGGGTGTTTTCTTACACCAGCATCCAGCACACCCCCCCTGAGACCTGCAGTGCTCTGTGGTAGGTTGTGGTGGAGTTTCTTGCCCAGTTCTTCCATTTTTAGACAGCCAAGTTAATTGTAGCAGAGTATCTTAAGTCCTCTGGCCTAAAGTAGTGTTAAGTGCTGGGTGGAAACCTATTCCACTTTGGGCAAGCTATAAAAAGGGAGATTCCTGACTTCTGTTTTAGCACTGCTCAGCCTGAGGAAGGGTGGCTGTGGTCCCTGGCTGGCTGAAGTGTTGAGTGCTGGCAGGTCCTGGCATCCATCAGCATTCCTGTGAGCCAGGGTGAGCTGCTGATTGTGTTCCACTTGTCTGGCTGCGTGTTGGGCATCTGGGACTTGCATTCCCTTCCCACAGGGCTGCTCTAGGGGCCAAGTGCTGAAGATTAAGATTCCCTGACTGCTTGTGTATGTACAGCCTTGTTTTGCTTTGAAGAGCAGAGCTTACTTAAATTCAGGGCTCACAAAATCCAGCTTGTTACCCAGGTCCCCTGAGAAGGATGGAGTGAATTAAATCTACATTAAATTTATTAAAATAAATCTGTCTTGTGCAGGGGATCGTGAGTAAAACTTTTCTGGGCCCTGCTGAGATCCTAAATATGAGATGTTCCTGTGCCAGGCTGGCAGCTGCAGGCCCTGCCTGGAGCTTGGTCTCATCCCGGTCCATCCCATCTGAGAGCAACAGAGGCTGCTTCCTCACGGATGGGGTGAACAGAAGAGAGCCTCAAATGCAGTTCTAGGAGGAAGGCAGGCACTGCAGTCTGCAGACAGGCCACAGTTTCCCCTTCTGAATTTCTGTACGGAGCAGCAGAAAGGAAAGAAATTTTTTGAGACTGAAAGTTGGCTTCACACCCCAGAGCGGTTGAAGCTCCGCATGAAATGCTGCCTCCATCTTTCCTCCATCCTTCTGCTCCTTTGCAACCTCTCTGCTTCTCCCCTCCAATACTTGGAGGGATGGATGCTGGGAGAGGAGGAGGCTGTGAGTGCTGGCAGTGTGGCTCAGGTGGGTGGCTGGCATGGAGATATTCCTGGGGAGCTGTGAGATCTGCCTCTCTCTGCCAATTAGTTTCTCTGTGCTGTTCGATCTGGCTGTTCCCAGCACTCAGGGGTGCCTGTGTCTGCCAGCACAGCCTGGGAGGAAGAGGATGGTCCCTCAGCACGCTGGGGTGGGGCACAGTTGCTGTCCTTGCAGGAGGACCCAGGGAATGGCATCGCTGACCTCTGTCCTGTGTGTCACAGCAGGGACTGCGTGGAGCTGCTCTGCTGGACTGTGCCGCCTGTTTAGGAAGGGGTGAGAGTTTGGGCTCCCAAAACTGGTCTGAGGCACTGCCAGGACACATCCACAGGCTCTGCTCTGCCTGGCTGCTATGGCACAACCACCTCTGCCCTTGTGGGCTCTCGAGCAGAGCAAGCCCCCTCCTCCCCACCTCTTCCCAGGCTGTGTCGCTCAGCACTGGCGCCTACATCAGTCTGAAGCTTCAAAAAATATCCCAAACTTCTCCTGGTTTTGCAAGAGGCAGTTTTGGAGAAAGGATTACCCCAGCATGCCCTCCTGGAGCGTGTTTGGGGAGCAGTGAGGTGGTTGTGGCAGCAGTAGCACAGTGGGATCGGGGTGAGGGGCTGGCTGGGGTGAGGCCCCTCGGTCAGGCCCTGTATGCCACCTGTTTAGGATGGGGCGAGAGTTTGGGCTCCCAAAACTGGTCTGAGGCACTGCCAGGACACATCCACAGGCTCTGCTCTGCCTGGCTGCTATGGCACAACCACCTCTGCCCTTGTGGGCTCTCGAGCAGAGCAAGCCCCCTCCTCCCCACCTCTTCCCAGGCTGTGTCGCTCAGCACTGGCGCCTACATCAGTCTGAAGCTTCAAAAAATATCCCAAACTTCTCCTGGTTTTGCAAGAGGCAGTTTTGGAGAAAGGATTACCCCAGCATGCCCTCCTGGAGCGTGTTTGGGGAGCAGTGAGGTGGTTGTGGCAGCAGTAGCACAGTGGGATCGGGGTGAGGGGCTGGCTGGGGTGAGGCCCCTCGGTCAGGCTCTGTGTGCGGGTGCTGTGGTGTTTCATACCTGTTGCTAAGGAGCTGCTTCTGGCAGATCCAAGGCCCAGGCTTTATGGCAGGTGTTCACCCCCCTCCTGCAGCCCGTGTGGCCTTGTTCACTGGTGAGCATTCTCTCTGCAGCTCAACATGTGCAGAGCCAGGCTTGTTAAGTGTACTCAGCTGAGGATTTAATTCCAGATGTTCGAGATGACCCCTTTCCTCCGAGGGCAGCCAGCGTGCTGATAAAACACTGTGATGCTATAAATAAGCATGTCGGCTCCACGAGGGAGAAAAGCCTTCGGTTTGAGCAGGAGTTTGTTCTAAACAGGAGCCCAGGAGCTGGCTTTCTTCTCTCAGGATGTACATTGACCCCTGGTTTTGGGGAGGAGCTGGAAAATGTAGGTTTCCCTGTTGCTCTGAGCCTGATGGAAGACAGTGCTTGCAAGAAGGGGGAAGGGTTGACCTGCCTGGGAAAGGACTCAGACAAGATTTGTTCTCCTGCTTTTCTGCAGGCACACACCTGCCCAGCCTCCCTTTGGAGACTTCTGCATTGCTGGAATGAGGACATCCTTGTGTGTCCATACTTGCTGCCCCTCCTCGTGCTGGGCTGGGCTCTGGCTAAAATAACTCGTGCATAGCTGAAATAAGGGCTGTGGGTCACTTTGCCCCTGTGGCAGAGCTGTCACTCCCCTGGGGTTGCTACAGGTGGAGTTTTTCCAGGTTGTCTTGAGGAGCTGCTCCAGCCTTCCTGCAGTGTGGAGCTGCTTTTGGAGGGTCTGGGCTTCCTGCAGGTTGTGTGGGACATCCAGGTGGGTCCTCCTGCCTCAGCCTGGCAGTGGACACGTACAACCCTGGTGCCACAGCTGGGGCAACAGGCACTGCTGGCTCTTGGGGTGGCAGTTGCTGAGCTTGGATTTGCAGGGCTGGAAACGAGCTCAGTGGAAGATTGGGAAGGGAGGGACCGTCCCTTGCACTGCGGTGAGGGGTTTGGCTGGCCTAACCCCTTGCAGGGTGCAGAGGGCAAGGGCCAGCCTGGGGCAGGGATGGCTGAGCAGCAGAGCTTGCTCTTGCTCCCGGGGGCTAAATGATGCTGAAGTTTGTGCTGCTGCAGAGGGGCTGCAGCTGGGCTGGTGCGTGGCAGGAGCATCGCCAGCAGCATGGGGACAGAGAGGGGTCAGACACAACAACCCCTCAGGATTTCACTGGGAGCCTGTCTGAGCCTCTGAGCAGAGAGCTGAGCCGGGTGTGAGCTGTGTGATGGCTGGCAAGCTGTGGGAGGTGGGATGTCCCCCTGGGCCACCGGGAGCAGCAGCCGAGTCCTCCGTGAGCTGCAGGCTGCTGGTGCTGTGGGAGGTGCTGCTCCCCGTGTGTCAGCTCCAGACAAGTCACCTCCCGGGGCCGGCTACAGGCTTGGATTTGAGTTGAGATGGAAAGCACAGACAACTCTTCTAGACAACTCCTCTCCTTCCACGTTAGAGGCCAGATCTCTTTCCTGCCCCTGTGCTGGGCTCTTGTGGAGGAAGATAAAAACTTCCACAGACAGTCCTTAACCTTGTGCCAAACCCGCCGCTGCCTCCAGCACTTGTTGTAAGCTCTGCTCTTGCCTCACTGGCTTGTGAAATGCTCAAGACTATTTGTGTCTCAAGAACTGACAGGATGGACCCAGAAGGATGGGGACAGCTGAGATTTAATTAGGAGCTGTTGGTTTAATTAGTAGTGTCTCAATATATTCATGCACGAGGGAGTTGGGTATCTCGTGAGTTTCCAGCTTTCCTGCTCAGCCCTCTCTGTCTGAAGCTGTATGGGTGTGTTTCTGTGTAAAGGCCATCAGTAGAAAAACCTCATCCTGCCCCTCTTCGCTGCCTCAGCTCCCTCGGTGTCCACCTTTCGTGGAACTTTTCTAGGAATTACCCAGTCTCTACACACTGAGAGTAACCTGCTCTGCCTGTGGGTCTTGCTCTCTCCCAGACTTTCCATTTTCCCAGCACTATCTGCTCCTGCTTTGCTGGCAGTGTGGGGAACCTCAAACCCCTCATCTTCATATAGATCTGGGGCTGGAGGATCTCAGGGTGTACCCAAACTTGTGATCTTTGCTGAACCCAGAGCTGTCACTCCAAGGTGGAGCTGTGGTGCTGTGTGTTGAGGTGACCTCCTGCTGTCCATGCTTCTGTCAAGGACAGGTTCCTACTACCATGCTTTGGGGAGGGGTTGAGGCTCAGGGGGATCCTTCACTCCCATCTCCCAGGGCTGCCTCTGGCCCCTGGGGTGGAAAGTGGCTCATTCCCAGCTCCTGGATGCTCTGAGTCCCTGGGTCTCTGAGGGCAGCTGGAGGGAATCAGTTAAAATGCAGTGATCGCTGTCTGCCACGGCTCTGATGGAGGGGGATGAGGGAGGGGGGCTCTGCCTTCCCAAGGCTGGTTCCCATGAAATGAAGACTTCTCTGATGCAGGCTCACTTGACTCCCACAACTCCCACTGCACTTTCTCTTCCCCTGCTCCCTTGTTAGCTGCATCCAGGCGTGCATGAGCCTTCCAAAGGGCATCTCAGTCCCGGGTGCCCTCTGGTTCCATCACTGAGGCGTGCCCTGGTCCCTTGTGCTCTGTGCGGTCACTGCAGGCACACAGTGGCTGTGCCATCCATCTCA
The DNA here is from genome assembly GCA_013397175.1 of Platysteira castanea. NCBI lineage: Eukaryota > Metazoa > Chordata > Aves > Passeriformes > Platysteira > Platysteira castanea. The sequence goes on from VYXC01007182.1 coordinate 114,305, forward strand.
TCCCAGGGCTGGGCCCCTCCTACCCTGCAGCAGGGACGGCTGGAGCCTCTGGGTCCACCAGACGTGGCTGAGGCCGCGTGGTGACCCGGGTAAGCTTCAGCTGGCAAAATCCCAGGGCTGTTTGTAAGTGCTGCTGCAGAGCTCGGTTGCCAGCTCTTCGTCCGTCCTTGCAGAGGACAGGGCAGGCTGGGGTGGTCTGTTTGTCCTGCCTCAGCTGCTGCCAACTGCAACAGCCACCACCTCCAACTGTGTCGGGTTGTGTCAGGGCAGGCTCAGGCTGAGAGCAGGGAAAGGCTCTTCCCCCAGAGGGTGCTGGGCACTGCCCAGGCTCCCCAGGGAATGGGCACGGCCCCGAGGCTGCCAGAGCTCCAGGGGCGTTTGGACAGCGCTGCCAGGGATGCCCAGGGTGGGGCTGTTGGGGGGTCTGGGCAGGGCCAGGGGTTGGACTGGATGATCCTTGTGGGATCCTTCCAACTCAGGGCATTCTGTGATTCTGTGAACTGGTTTTGCTGCTTCCGCTGCCCAGCCTAGAAAACCCAAACTGACCAAGATGCAGCATCTCCTTCCCCCACCCTCTGCCCATACCTGTTGTGGCAGGTGTGTGACATAGGTGGGACTTGAAGTCAGGGGTGTTTGCTTGGGACTGGAGCTGAGTGCAGGCTGGCCACTGAGCCTCTGCTTGCTCAGCACAGGGCTGGATTTTGAAGCAAGGATGTCCACACATAACCTGCCCCTGGCAGAGGAGGGGACGCGTGTCCTGTGCTTTCCTCATGCCCAAGACGCCACGCCAGCTCCCCCGAGGAGGGCGGCTCTCTGGGTCAGGAGAAAAAGCAGTTTGAAGTCTACGGCTGCTCTCCTTAAATCACCTTGGAAGGAGGCAGCCGTGCCCAGCTCCTGGCATCTCTATTTTTACTTTGTGCAGAGATGGATATGGCTGAGCTGTCTCCTTTTATTTCCAGCATTTGGCACGTGCTGCAGCACGTTCCTGAAGATGTGCCTGGCTGGATGCGGGGCTGCCCGCTTCCCTGAATCCCCGAGGGACTGCAGGGGTGAAGGGCTCCTGCCTTCTGCATGGCTTCATCATTCATTTCTTCTCTACTTGCTGCTCTCTGCCTCCCCCTTCCACTCCCCTTACAGTTTTTGGACTTTGTTTTTTTCCTGTATTTATTCAAATCACCCTGGGTAAACAGGGAGCACAGGAGGGAGGTGACTGGGGCCACTGGTAGCACTGGATTCCAGAGGCGTTTTTAATGGGTTTCTAATAACTGGAACTGGCCTATTCTGATGCAGAAACTCTTCTTATTTTCTCTGTCTGCAGCCTGGCAGTTCCAAGATTTCCTTGGAAAGGACCAGACTGTGCATTTTGCTTCCTGACAGGCAGGCTGACGAGCTCTGTGCTCAGGTGGCTCTGTTGCAGCAGCTCTGGTGGTGCTGGTTTTGCCAGGTCTGTCCTGACAATGTCGTTTTTAGGTTCCAGCTGACCCCAGAACCGAGCTGTGCCTGTCACACATCCCTGTCCCTCCTCCTGCTTGTGGGCAGGAGCCTGGACAAGAGGGAGCCAGGCAAGTCCCCAGTATCTCCCTCTGCCCATGGGATGCTCTAGAGAGGCTGATTTCATGGTTCACTGCTCCAAAACCTGGTTAGGAGTGAGATAAATTGTTTGACCTGTTGAACCAGGCACCTCAGAAACCTCCCAAACAACCTGGCCCTGTAGCTGCCAGGCTTTCCTGCTCTGGGGGTGAAACTGGGGGGCTCTCTGGGGGTCTTGGACCTGCTGCCCCCAGCATCACCCACCCTGTGGGGGCCTGGGGATCTGCTGGGCTCCTCCAGGAGCCAGGGAAATGCAATCCCTGTGTCCAGCCACACTGTCAGCTGTGGGGCAATAGCTCAGAGCTATTGTCCACCCCATTTTTTGCCCAGTGAGGTGGGGGGAGCTCGTGTCTGGAGCAGGATGGAGAAGATGCTCCATAACAAATCTCTGCCCCCTGAACTGCTCCAAGGCTCATCCCAAGTGTGGTGACTTGGGTGTGCCTGTCACACCGGGACACTGGGAAGTTTGGGGAGCACAGAGGGAGGGGGAGAGTGAAACTCCTTCAAACTTTTCAGCTGGAAATGCTACTTTCTGTCCCTTGGGGCTGGAATGGCAGCCCCAGGGTGTGTGATGGTCAGGGAACGTGGCTGGAGAGGGCTTGGTGGGGCTGAAGGACTGGAACCCCTCAGAGGCCCAGAGCAATCCCTCCAGGGACTGTCCCTCCTCTCTAGGCACGGGCTGGCTGTGACCACGCCAGTTTGGGATGTCAGTAGTTAATTGGGAAGCCTTGGAGCTGACAGCTGCTGTGCTGGAAAACTCCTTTAGCAAACTGCAGGGGTACTTTTGGGCACGGTCTGACTTTGGCCCTAGTGCTGAACCACGGCAGCAGGGCCCACCAGCCACGGGCTGGCTCTGAGTGTCCCACTGCAAACCCGCTGCCTTTGCTTGCTGAGCCTGCCTGCCGTGGGAGGGGAGCTGGGCCACAGCTCGTGTTCCTGAGCATTCCCACCCACCTGCCTCCCTGGAGCAGGAGAGCCTTGGCACCGCAGTGCAGCCAGAGTCTGTCGGCCCCTTATCTGTGTGTAGAACAGATGGTGGTGATCTATAAACTCCTGTGGTGCAGGGAGGCTGAGGGGGAGCCTGCTCAGGGGCTGGTGCTCCTCAAGGATGTGAACATTCTCCAGTTTTTGGTCGGGCTTTTCTGGCTCGCATCTCCTGTGTGAAAATGTGGGAATGGAGCGGGTGAGTCTGGGCTTGATTTGGCTGGATCCATCTGTGTTCTGTGGGCTAGCTCAGAGTGGGACGGGCTTGTTGTGAGCCCAGAGATGTGGCAGGATGTCTGAGGTGGGAGCACAGTACCAGTGTGTGGGTACCCAAGACACCACCCTGCTAAAACCTTTCCTGATGCTGAGGCCCCTCCGTGGCTTTGGCTCTGCCATCTGGCAAAAGAGAGTATTGGCTGTCACCTGGGGGTGTGGGGAGGGGGTTCATGGATGGTTCACCTTGGGAGGGCACCCGTGTCTGCTCAGGTGTGCTCTGTGCTGTGCTGGGGGAGTTCCCACCCCAGGCCACGCTATCCTGTTCTTCCCCTGCCTGGGAAATGCCAAAGCACATCTCAGACACCAACGAGCCAGGGATGTGTCAGCCTCGCTGCTGTACTGATGTTTGGTTAATGAGAGTTGGCATCTGGAGCTGCTTATCTTTTGTCCTTGGGTGTAGAACAACACTTGGGCTGCAAAGGGCCCTTCATCTCAGGGTCATGATGAGCTGTGAGGGTATGGCAGGAGCTCTGATGGAGGAGGCTGTTTGTCGCGGGATCACAGACTTTAAGCCCTGAGGAGCTCGTTCCACCTGACTGCATGACCCACCTCGCCACGACTGGGGTCAGAAGTGTGTGTTCCCCCTGCAGAGGGGGCTGGATTTGGGGTTCTTTGCCCCCTGCCTCGAGTCAGTGTGGAAGACAAGGTCACATTGGCCAGGCAGGTGCTCTGGAGAGCTGTTCGAGGTGGTTGCAAGCAGCAATTAAGTGCAGCCCGCAGTGTTTGGGTGGGTGGGTGGAGGTGTTGATACCAACAGGGCTGAGAACACTTGTGGAGGGGAGAAGAGGAGCTCCTAAGCCAAGGCAAACTGGCCACCTGCCTCCCGGGGAGATGCTTGCTGTGGATGCAGCTGGAATGCGGGGGAGCAGATGGGTCAGTCAGGCAAAGAGTCTGTCTGGTGGATCCTGTCACCTTTCTGCCAGCAGGACTGTTCACCTGGCAAACGGGGTCAGGGAGTTCTGTGGGCTCGGGTTAAGCTCTTGCAAAACCTGATGGGATTCAGGTGGGAGATGTTCGGGCTGGGACAGCCCTGAAGGCTCTGTTGGTGCCACAGATAGATCTGCCTGTGTCCTCCCTGCATGGGGGCATCTCTGCAGATCATCTCTTGCTGTGCAGCAAGGCCAGTCTGTCACGTTTGTCTGTCTCTGTGGTCCACTGTTGACATCAGAACCTAATTTCAACCTGCTGAGTATTGGCCAAGACTAACTGAAGGTGTCTGTGGGGAGCTCCTCTGAGAGCCACGGAGCTCTCCTGAGCCACGCTGCAGGCTCAGCTCTGGGGTGACTTTGTCCAGGCAAGGCACAAACGTGGCTCAAATTACTGTCCTTGCTTTTGGGAGGGTCAGGTGGCACCTCTGATGCTTCCAGACCTTGCTGTGTGGCTTTGCTGAGCCCTGTGTCTCTAACAGAGGAGAAAGCCACTCCCTTGGAAGTGGCTGTGGGGAAGCAATGTGTGTCCATGGACATTTTGGAGGTCCTGATACAGGACAAGTGTTAATGGGCAAAGTGCTTCTGCTGCAATCCTCTGAAGCTGAGACCGGCCCCAGGAGCTGGGAGCAGCCTCCCAGGGGCTGAGAATGTCCTCTGAGGGTGACAGGGCTGTGAAACCAAGCAGCAGAGAGCTTGTCCAGGCTGCAGTGGGAGGTCCAGCTCTCTGCTGCTGCTTCAGACAGGGCTGTTTGGCCCCCTTGTTCAGCTGGTTAATGGGCTTGTGCCAGACATGTCTCTCCTCCCAGGGATGGTGGGATGCTCGGTGGGATGCCTGGCTCCTTGTGGGGTTGGGAGGCAGCAGAGGCCTTGGCTGCTCATCCCTGTCTGGACAGGGACACCCAAGGCTGGTGCAGGTTCTGGGAGGGAGCACTGCTTCATTTGGGGGAAAACCAGAGCGAGGTTTACCTGTCAGGGAGCTGCAGTCACAGCTGATAAGGGGTTCCACAGTGCAAGGAAAGCAGCTTGAGGATTTCAAAGGTGATGATGTCTGGGAATAGCACTGGGGTAGCAGGGAGTGCTCAGTTGTGCTGGGAGTGCTGGAAAACATGCTTTTGGAATGAAAGCATGACCTGATTCCTCTGCTCCATTTTCCCACCCTGTGTGTGCTTTCCTGAGGCACTGCTGCTGCACGGTACAGGACCTGAAGCAAGTCTGAACCTGAGGTTTTGCTTTCTCCCAGTGCTGACGTGTGTCCTGTCTCTCCACAGCCATCAAGGTGAGCTGCATTGGATCCTGTGGGGTGTCCAACAAGATCAATGACACAGCATGGACTGTGGAGGAGCAGTACTTCAACAGCACGCTGTCCCTGGCAGACAAAGGTACAGTCCTCAAAGGCCTGGTGCAGATCTGTGGTTCACAGATGCTTTACAGAAATGCATCACCAAGACTTCAGCATCCCCTCGATGTGAAATACCCCTCACAGGCTGCCTTGGCCTGTGCACAGAGGATGGGAGCCAGGATTAGAGACTACAAGAGCTTAGCGGGAGCTGTGCAGGGAAGGATCCCGAGCAGAACTTGGCAGCCACCCTGCAAACACTGCTGGCATCCTGTGGCCCTGAAGCAGAGCTGGCACAGGGACTGTCTCAAGGCTCTCTGGGTTCACCCTGCTCTGCTTCCTGCGTGTGTTTATGGTGGTCACAAAACTCTCTTCAAAGCTGGTCAGTAGCAGCCAGGAGTTTGCTCTGAAGGGTGTGGAGGTGTCACCTGTGCTCCAGGAGAAGTGCTGGGAGCATGGCAGGACCAGCCTGGGACAGCTACCCCTGCTCCCAGTGAGATGGACAGAGATAGTGATGGGCTGGTATTGTCCTGTGGGTAAAGTGACACCAGCAGCCTCTGGGGGACCTGGGCCTGAATGAATGCTGTCTTTCTGCTGTTAAATAGGTCAGCCTTACCACAAATAATTCATGCTGTGCCCTGGCTCCTGTTGGAATTGAGATGTGCCAGTACTCACCTGCTGAAGGCAGTGGCTGTAACAGGAACATGGCAAAAGCCCAGGGTAGCAGGAGCTCAGCCCTCTGATACTGTTTGATCTAATAACAGGAGATGGGTAGAACTGAAATGGCAGTTTCTGCTAGCTCAGCAGTTTTCCAAGCAGAGCTTTTAGCATCGAGGGGAGACTGAGCTCATCCTCCCAGCAACTGGTGAGAGTGCTGCTTGCTCTCAGGTCCCTGCCAAGGGAGACAGTTGGCTGGCTGGCTCTTGGCTCACGGCCTGGGGGCTGCAGTCAGAGATAAACTGCCTTGGAGGGCAATGGGAAACATCCCTGCCCGATTCTGGATGAGCTGAGCACAGGGAGCCCAGCTGTGAATGTCAGGGGGCACAATCACAGAGGCTCTACAAGGTGCTGCAGACCACTGGGCTTGGATGAGTTGGGAGCTGTAGGCTGCGAGTGAGTGTGGACTTGTGGAGAGGTTTAAACCTGCAACTGCACCGAAAAATGCTCCTTCCAACTTCTGTTTCTGATATTTAGTGATTGGAGGGAGAGCTGTGATCTTGTGGTCAGATCTGTGCTGGTCAAGCTGAGCAGTGGCAAAAGCCAGGTGGGAGGGTGGAGTGGGACGAGGTGGACGTGCTGTTTGTTGGGTTTGCAGCCTCTGGAAGACTTGGATAGCTGCTTTGGCAGTCGGTTCTTGCGAGGTTGCCCTTGGGAGCCATCCCCTGGATGACTAGGACTAGAGTGAATTGGGAAGGATGGAGGGAAAAGCCAAGTGCTGAAGTGTGCCCCTTGAGGGCCTGATATTCAAAGGTGGCCAAAATTTGGTATTCCCAGTTCTTAAAGTGTTTGTGGAAAACCCTGGTCTTTTGGCTCTTGCTTTTCTGGGACCCAGACTCCTGTACACCTCCGGGCGCAGTGCTGTTATCTGTCACCCACTGGTGTCACAGGCTCTGCCAGCCTTGAGCGGGCTCCTGGGGCTGGCAGCGGGGCTGGCAGCAGGGCTGGGCTGCTGGCTCTGCCCTGGAGCTGGTCACGGAGCCACGTGCCTGAGCTGTGAGTGGGACAGCTGATGTCCCTGAGCTGCCACAGCTTCAGGCAGGTGAGGCAAGAAACAGCAGGGTGTGACTTACCTGAGATGTAATGAAACAAAGGGAAAATCTGTCCCTGTAGAGTCGTGTGATTGGAAACTGAGCTGTGTTGTGGCGTTGTTCCTGTCCTGCCTTGCAGAGCTGCAGTGAGGTTCTGAGGAAAGCCCAGCCCCAGGGACCAGCAGTTGGTCTGGGGCAGTGTGCTGGGTACTCACAGTCACCAACCTCTGCTCTTCAGCTTTTTGTGTCCAAAAAGTTGTGTGGATGCAGCTGCTGGGAGCTCTCAGCGCAATTCCCAGCTGTGGGGAGGCAGAGAGGGAGAGGGGTGGGCAGTCCCTGTGTGTGGGATTGCAGCCAAGGGGGGATTTGCCCTTCATGCTCAGGAATTATTGTCCTGGACCTGCAGGTTTGCCCCATGTGTGCCTTCAGGCAGGACAGCTGGGCCCCTGGGAGGATGGAGAGGGCAGCAGTGGGATGTCGATGGAAGGGACAGTGTCAGTGCTGCCTTTGGACCCGAGTCCACCAGCAGAGCTGGCTTTGAAGCTGACCCTCGCATTTGCTGCGCTGGCTTGCAGGGATGTGGAACAAAAGCCCTGGGGGCTGGCACTGCTCCAGCCTGCGGCACGGGGACAGAGAGAGCCGCGTGCTGTCACAGCCCTGGCTGTGACATTGATGCGTGTCTGGGCTGGCGGAGCACAGGGAGCTGGGCTGCGTCCCCACGTCCCTGCCTCTGTGTCTGCCTGTCTGTCTGCCTCCTCCGAGGGGCCGCTGGCAGAGCAGTGTCCTGGCACAGTGAGGCGGTGGCAGGGCTGTGCTGGGGGAGCCCTGCCGTGGCCTTGGGCGGGCACAGCCTCGGCGCTGACTCGGCCCTGGCCTTTTTAGGCTTTCCAGGAATAGCTCTCAGCTGTCCTGGCCTTTCCTGAAGAGAGCATGAAGCAGCTCCAGACAGACGGAGTGTCCCATGGGGGTGTTCCCTGGGTGCCTCCCTGCAGGGCTGACCCCGCAGGGAGGGGAAACTGAGGCAGGCTGGACTCCTGGCTCGGGGTGGTGAGGTTGCTGAGGTTGCTGAGGATGATGGCAGGGGCCCAGCGTGAGGGAGAGCATTAAGTGAGTTGAAAGCATTTCCAAGCAAGGACTCCTAAAGGAGCATGAGGCCCACACTGCCAGCACACAGCTCCTTCCCTGGCCAGCACCAGCAGCCACCCGTGACAGAGCACCAGGAGCAAAGGTTACTCTGGTGGCACCTGGTATGGTCCTGCAGGTGTATGAAAGCCATGCAAAACCCGCCCAGGGTGAAGCCTGTTCTTCCAGGTGAGGGTTGGCTGTGCCCACCTCGCCTCCTCCCACCAAAAAGGGAGGGCAGGACTGTAGGAGGCCCAGGTGCCAGGTGGAGGGGCTGCCTTCCTGCCGTGCCCCCGGAGGTCCTATCCACACAGGGGATGTCACTGCCTGAGAATGAACTGAGGAAGGGGAGGATTTGCTTCTGCCTCAGAGGGCTCTTCTGTTCCTGCCTTCCCCCCACCACAGCAATGCTGTTACCTCTTCTTCTTGAACAAGTGCATCAGCAAAAGGAAGGTAAGGAGGAGCACCATGTCCCTGCTGGGGGGAAACTGGCAGCCAGGCTGTGCCCTGGGGCAGGGGGGATGCCAGGCTGCCCTCTGACGCCATCCCCAGCTCATCCAGCCTGATAATATTGGCTTGGCTTGAGGAGGAATCCCGCGTGTCCCCAAGGCCTCACAGGGAATGGGACTCTGTCTTGCCTGTCCCTGGCGAGTGGCCCAGCCCCAGTGGTGCCACCGCAGTGCTGGCACCTGTGAGGCAGTGCAGGGAGGCAGGCTCAGCCTGACAAACAGCCCGCCTCGCTCTCTCCCTTCCCACATCCTGAGCAGAAACTTCAAAAAACACCCATCTGTGCTCTTTGAGGACACGTGGGGGGGAAGGGGAGAGGAGGTTTGCAAAACTGTCGAGGCTCAGATTGCTCTTCAAGCCTCCAAGAGTGGCTCCACGCTTCTCCTCTCACGCACCTCTGCACTGAAATAAGTGAGGGGGCAGCTCGTCCTCGGTGGCATCAGCTGCTGCTTGTATTACACACAGCTTTGGGTTTTTTCTTAAGGCTGTACATTGCATGAAAAAGGAGGCAGGCCCTGAAATAACCCACTTTGGCACTCATTTAAGGCACTTTCCTTTATCTCCCCACCTTGGAGCAGAGTGTGGAGGACCCAGCTGTGCCACTGGAGCATCTGCAGGTTGCTGACGAGTGTTGCTGCAGAGGACCCTGCTCCCCTCGGGGCTTGTCCCCACTCGAGCAGGGCATGCTCTGTGCTCTGGGAAAGCCTCTCGTGGGGCTGGGCAGGAGCTGGAGGCAGCAGGCAGCCGTGAGGAGCAGGAGATTGTGCTGTAGCCTTGGCAATCACACGCAGGCCAAGGGTTTAATGAACTCGGGCTCTTTACATAAAAGCTGCTGGGAAGTGCGGAGTGTGCCAGCTGCTCCGGAGCCTCTCGCTGCTCTGTTTGCTGGAGAGGCTGCTGTGCCACCGAGGTCACTCAGGGCTCCCAGGGGGGCTCGTTGTTTGCCTCCTGGAGGGGAGGCTAAGAGGGTGTTTACTTTTCCCACTTGGGACTTCGATTGCTCGCTGGTGTTGGTTTTTCTTTTCGCAAAGAAATGCAAGAGGGGTGGGGGCTGCTGGGTTTCTGTAGGTGCCAGTGGTGCAGGGGATCAAGTGGCAGCGAGCACAGAATGGCACCGCTTGTACCCGCTGCTCTCGGGCACAGAGATGCTTCTCTTGAGCCGATATAATGGAGTGATTCAGCTCTGCAGAGCCTCCTGCTCCTCTCCCCCTCCCTGCTTGGGGCTCTGCCCTTGTTCAGCCAGAGAGGAGCAGGTCCACCTTGTGCCTGTACCCTCACAGGGCTGTCCCCTCCCTGCATCTCCAGCTCTGGCCCTGTGGAAGGGTTGTGCATGCAAAGGTAGACTTTTGGTTTTTTCATTCCCTCCTTGTACCTGAGTTGAACTCGTGCAGGGAGCTGGCTGTAATTTCCAGCTGACCTTTCTTTTGGCAGCTTGTTAGTTAGCTTGAAGGCGCTGCAGGGATTTCCTGGCAGCTCCACAGGCTTCCTCTGCTGGCAGATTTCTTGCGCAAAGAGCTAAAAAGGGGCAGCTGTGCATCATCTCTTCCCTGGGGTGGTTCTCTGCCGGCCTGGCACAACACCTTCATGGCCAGCAGTTGGCACAGGGGTAACAATCCTGGCTCCCAGCTGAATTTAAAAATCTTGGTGACCTTACTAAGCAGGATTGTGAGGCTTGTGCAGCTTGTTCTGTGTGAGCAGGAGGTCTCAGAGCAGCAGGTGATGCTCCTGGACAGCCCCTGCCCAGGTGAGAGCAGGAAGGTGCCCATGGGCAGTGGTGAGCCACTAAGGATGTGCTGGTGCCAGCTCCTGGCCACACTGTGCTCTGGGTTCAGGAGCAGGAGCTGCAGGTTCAGCCTGGGAAAACCACACTGAAGGATCTGCAGTTGCCTTGGGCCACAGCCGCTTCCTCAGCACTTCCCAATTTCTTGCCTCAGCAGACCAGTTAATCCTCTGGGGATTTTTGCAGCATTGCCATACTGCCCGATCCTGCTAATTCATTGAGAATGTCTCTGGGAACTGCTGACACAGAGGTTTATGAGCAGTGGAGCCCTCGCCTCAGTGCTGGGCGCTCTGCTGCACCTCCTGTGTCACAGAAAGGTTTATCTCAGCAGCATTGCCCATGCTGGAGGCTGTTCCTGCTGTGTGTTGAGTGTTTGCAGAGTGGAGCGAGCGAGTTGCTGCCTTGAAAGGGAGCGTGGAGCCTGCAGGGGCTGTGCTCCATCGCTGCCACACAGAGCAGGAGAGCTCTCCTTGGAGCTGAGCACCGAGGCTCTCCCGGCAGCTTTGGCTGTGCTTGCTGGCAGGTTGCTCTTCTGGCTCTTGGCTGCCCCGTCTGTGGCACCTGTGGCACCTGCTGATGGCACGAGCAAATGTGTGCACTTCCCCTCCTTTGCTGCAGTTTGTAATCCCCGTATTAACTCCATTCACCAGAGGCTGAGTTGAGTCCTGTGCTAAAGCTGCAAAGGCTCAGCGTCACCTCAAGTGCCCTGGCACAGACTTAATGTTTCCCTTCTGACAGCTCTGATAGAGCCTCCTGAGAGCTAAAGAGCTCTGGCCTCTTGCTTACAATATTCAGTTTTCTGGCTGCAAAAGTGGATGAGGAGAGAGGGAAGGACAGGGGTGAGTGGGGCGCTGGGACTGCAGTGAGAGTGACATCTCTGCCTGTAGCTGGGGAGATGGGGTCCTGTGGCACAGTGCAGAGCTAGGGCTGCTCATTTCTCCACCCCAAAGTGGAAAACAGAAGCCTGCCGCTTCCCTGCTCTCTGCCTGGAGAGCCTTGAGAGGAGAGTACTCAAGCTGTGCATCAGCAGCACCAGAATCAGTCTAACTCAGCACCTTTGGAGGAGCTCGCCTTCCCCAGGGCTGATTTTAGGCAGCAGGGAGAAAGACCATATTGCTACAAGTGATGGCACAGGGACCAGCAGGCACCAGGTACCTCTCTGTACCCCTTGAATTGGCCAGCACAGTTAATGCATCACTTGTTAAGTAGCCAGGGAGAAATTGCCATATGGTCTGGCCTGCTGTTCCTCTGCTAAAGAACCAAAAAATCCATGTGCTCCAAAGGTGCAGCCTGTTCCAGTTCTAGCATCCGTGTGTGCAGCAGGAGGGAGCAGAGCCTGGCAGGGACTGGTGGGGAGGCACAGGTTGGGGCAGGAGCCCTGTTTCAGCCACTCCCTGTCTCCTATGCCTGGGATGCAGGGACACCTTCCAGGCTCCTAGGGGTGGCTATGGAGTTGATCTCGTCCTGCTCTTTGGGGGGATGGAGGGAGTGACACATGGAATATTCACCTCCTCTGCCCTGCGTAGCCGTGGGTGAAGCCTGGTGAGGCAGAGGTGTGTGCTGTGCCACACGCCGTGGTTCCTGTCCTGCTGTGTGTCACACGTCTGGGCTGGCTGTCCCAGCACACCGCAGGGCGAGCCTTCCTAGGAGAGGAATAAAGGCTCATCTGAGTCTGTTGTGTCTGTGCAGGAGTGACCAAGGCACCTCCCAACTCCCTCCTGCCATCCTGGAGGTCCTGGCTTTGTTTGGTGGCCGTGACCCTTGTGGAGAGATGGCTGTGCCTGCCTGTGACTTGCAGACAGAGATGCTGGGGCTGGGGCAGCCAGCCTGGGAGGAGGGTTTGCCGGGTGTCCCTGCGGTGGCACTGGCTGGGACGTGCAGCCCGGGCAGATCTGGCCCTGCTGGTGCTGTCAGACTGGGCTGTTGGCACAGAGAGCTGCCAGCCAGCCCTGGGAGGGTGGGTGGNGGGTGGGACATGCAGGCAGGGCTGTGTCCTTGTTCCTGTGGGCTTGGTTCCTCCCGATCCCCAGCCCAGCCCTGCTCTTGTGCCGGGCAGAGGCTGCTGGAGGACCTTTGCCAGCCCTGCAGGCAGGGCAGGGTGTGGGCAGGGAGCTTCCCCTGGCTCTGGAGGGATGATGGCTTTGAAGGGCTGCTGATTTCTCTGGCTGCCAGCTCCTCCTGGGCAGGGGCCTGGCAGCACCAGCCGGGGAGGCTGCGCTGCTCAGACCAGAGCCCAGACACTTCCAGCAGCTGTGGTGGAGCAAACTCGGCTCGGACCATTTGTTTAACAGTGTAAATACAGACCTGTGGTCATTTCACACCCACGTGGGTGTGATGGTGGCAGTTTTCCCTTGCAGTGGTGCAGCAGTGCTGGTTTGCAGTGCGTGCAGGGAAACCTTTGGGTGGGAAGGGACCCTAAAGATCATCTTGTTCCATCCCTTGCCACGGGCAGGGACACTTCCCACCATCCCAGGCTGCTCCANGTGACTTGCAGACAGAGATGCTGGGGCTGGGGCAGCCAGCCTGGGAGGAGGGTTTGCCGGGTGTCCCTGCGGTGGCACTGGCTGGGACGTGCAGCCCGGGCAGATCTGGCCCTGCTGGTGCTGTCAGACTGGGCTGTTTGCACAGAGAGCTGCCAGCCAGCCCTGGGAGGGTGGGTGG